>WEIV01019343.1:118055-235489 GCA_013390005.1 Calyptomena viridis | reverse complement strand
ATGAGGAGCAGCTGAGGGAACTGGGGGTTTTAACCTGAAGAAAAGAAGCTCAGGGGGAACCTTATCACTCTCTACAACTCTCTGAGAGGAGGGTGTAGGGAGGGGGAAGCTGGCTTCTTCTCCCAGGTAAAAAGTGACAGGATGAGAGGAAATGACGTCAAGTTGCACCATGGGAGGTTTAGGCTGGATATTAGGTAAAAAATCTTCACTTAAAGGGTTGTCAAGCACTGGAACAGGCTGTCTCAGGAACACTGCCCCTGGAAGTGTTCAAAAGGTGTGTGGGTGTGACAGTTGTGGACATATTTTAGTGGTGAACACAGTGGTGCTGGGTTAATGGTTGGACTTGATGATCTTAGAGGTCTTTACCAACCTTATGATTCTATCTGATGTCCTGGAGACACCAAGCTGTACTGGTAAAGAAGGACAAATCTGAGAAAATTAGATAACTGTTATTTTTGTGTATGAGAGGTATTTTTTTTCCCCTTAACTGCCAAGGTAGAATCACACAATCAGTTAGGTTGGAAAATACCTCTGAGATCATTGGGTCCAACCTGTGACCCAACACCATCATGTCACTAGACCATGGCACTAAATCTCATGTCCAGTCTTCCCTTAAACACCTCCAGGGATGGTGACTCCACCATCCTGCAGAGACTTCAATTTCTCCCACACAGCCTTTGATTTTACTCTTTCTGGATGCTTCCCCTTAATACTACAACACTAGACATCCTTCCCTCTCCTCCAACCCAGAAATGAGATCCCCATGACCAGCTCTGCCTCTGTTCACCTCTGGAGCCTCCACAGCTGGGTGCTTGAGCATTCCAGAGCCCTTAGGGCCTAGACACTTCATATTTCCATGTTTGAGAGTTATAACATGTCTAAGTTCTGATTCCTCAAGTTGTGCCAGGGGAGGTTTAGATTGGATATTAGGAAAAAAACATTTTCATGGAAACCATTGTTAGGCATTNNNACCATTGTTAGGCATTGAAACTAATTTCTCAGGGAAGTGGTAGAGCAATCATCCCTGGGACTGCTCATAAAACTTGTGGATATGGCACTTGAGTACATGGTTTATAATGGTGGATGTGCTTTAGTGGGAAACATGGTAGTGGTTCTGGGTTAATGGCTGGACTTGAACTTAAAGGTCTTTTTTAACCTTAACATTTTTATAATTCTATGATTTGATCTGAAAGGGATCATAGGAAAAATTCCTGATTTTCCAATATTAACAATTCTTTCTTGTCTTCAGGTGACTCGATAACAGGCAGCATTTTGTCTATTATCATTACAATTATTTTTACTTTCCTGCAAATAGAAGCACTTGACCAGTTTGTTCATGAGAAGCTGTGAATGCTTCATCCCTGAAAATATTCAGAACCACTTTTGATGGAGCTCTGAGCAGCCTGGTCTAGTGGAAGGTGTCCCTGCCCATGGCAGAGGGTTGGAATTAGATTATATTTAAGGTCCCTTCCAACTCAAAGCATTCTGTGATTCTATGAATTGTCTCACAGAAAAACCTATTTTCCTATGATCAATCAGATAAGAAAAGGAGAAACATCTAAAGACTTGGAACCTCCCCGCAAGAGGAAGATACTGAACTATTTTTCTTTTTTAAGTAAATATATTTTACTGAAAAAGAAACTTCCCAGCCCCACCATGCCTCCTTCATATTTGCTGATAACTAGAAACAATAACAATTTTTTTTGTAAATTTCATTGGCAAAATTTTGAGAGGTCAGAACTCCAAGCCAACGAAACTATTGGGGGTGATACAACATTGTATTTCAGTCCCAGTTCTCTAAAAAAGTGTATCCTCTACTGCTCTGCTTCATTCCATATATTCCCCTTCCTGATACAATGCCATTTTTTTTTCTGTGTCAGACTGTATAGAACATCAATCCTTATTTGTTGCTCCCATGATTTCCAGACTCCAGAAACAGAGATGTTTCGAGTTCTCCCTGATGTAGCTTCTGTTGGACAGTCATCGATTTTGCTGGGATTGAGAATGTTAAAAAGGCACTGGGCCAGAAAATACGGTACTTCCTACACTTATATGATAGGCACATATCAGTCATATAAATGAGGATGGGAAATTAAAACAGACCAGACAGCACTGATTTACCCTCTGCAAAAATAACCCTATGGAAGCTTGAAGTCTTCCTACAGTTTATCATGTAATGATTTATACTGTAGTTTTCACCATGAAAAGTTTCTTCTAGATGGCTGAGATTTACTGAAGCAAAGTGAGGCACCTGAACAGTAACACGCGCTCCAGCTGAATTAAGGGAAAATGGAGTCATCTTGCACCTGGAATAAAAATGAACACTTTTCCAGGCTCTAGCTGTGAATATTTTCTGATACTCTGAGATTTTAATGTACAGCCTATATTGAGAGGTAAAACATAAGAAGAAAGCTGACTTATATAGCCTTATTTTTCTGCCTGGACACCTCAAACATTTCATATAGTTCAGTGAGTACAAATGTTCTTAATTCCCCAGTCAAGATGAAAATATTGGAAAATACTGGAATATATTGAAATAGACCCATGAAATGAAAAGACTTTGCTGTTAAATAGTCCCACAAAATGAGCTTCCTGGTTTCACAAAACATTTTTGTTTGACTCCAATAGAAGCATCTGGGTTTAGTGTTGGTTTAGAGTTGGTAAGTCTTTAAGCAAATTTCAGAAGGGAAAATCATTTCAGAAGTAAATTACTGAAGAATCTGTATTATGAAACTTCTTTTCTTCCTGCCTTCCTGTCTCCTCTTCCTTCTACTCCTCCTCCCCCCCTTCCTTTTATTCCTCCTCTTAATTCCTCTTTTCCTTTATCTCTTTCCTTTGCTCTTTCTCTTACTTCCTACCAATTTGTAAGATTGGGGCAGAACTTTGCAATCAAACTAATAAGCAGTGACAAAATGCTCCATGGTATGATGTGGAAGAAAATGTGCAAGTTGAGGAGGAAAACCAAAAAATAAGTCGGTGAAATTCAAGCAAGAAAAAGCAGGGAAACTCAGATCTTCCTAATCCCAAGTTTGTGCTTTTCTGCTTCTCTTTTCAACATTCCTGCATAACACAATAGTAACACGGAGACCACTGAGGTGGGGTATAATTTTGGAAATCCAAGAAGCATTTGGACAATGCTCTCAGGCACATATTGTGATTCTTGGGGTTGTCTTTTGCAGGGCCAGGAGTTGGACTCGATGATCCCTGTGGGTCCCTTCCAACTCAGAAGATCCTGTCAGTCTATGATTCTATGTAATTCCTTATCACAACACTCTTTGGGATTAATTTGTGCCTAACAAGTCATCAATCACTGTGCTGGCCCACAAGGCTGTTGGGGAATTTCCAGAAGTACCCTTGGAGTGGTCTGATAGACGGCCACTGCTTTCCTGTGATGAAGAATCCATGGATGTTTGTGCTGAAAATACAGTGTTATACAGAGACCTTACCAAGCAGGAGTTTGAAAAGTAGTAGGAATTGGAAAATTCAGGCAACATATGCAGTGACATACAGGAGAAGGCAGTTTTCCTTTTCCCAGATGTTATGGCTTTAATGGGCTTAGTAACAGAAATGCAGCTTCCATGAAATGTGCAGATCTGAGCATGTTTCTGCCCCTTGCATTCTTGGCCCTGAAGAAGTGAAGTCGAGCCAATTTTAATTTATTTTAACAGTGGAGATACAAATTGATCCAGGAAAGCATCCCTCTTCCAATCTATGTTTAAGCCCACTTTCAAAGCATGTAGAATCAGGAAAATGCCTAATTAGTGATTTCTTGAATGAATGCAGTAACAAATAGAAGGATAGTTCTGTTTTTCTTATAATTGAGTTATTAATTAATATTATAATGCAAATCTCCTTACTAAGGCATAACTTTGACTCTACCAGTGTAAACTGATCTAACTCCCACCTGACCTCTTTAAAAGACCTCAAGGCTGCTCTGAGAGGCCAAGTGTCTGTTGGCAGTTTGATACAGGTTAAAAAATCACTCTTAATTTAATCCTGGACAAATGTAAATCTGATAACCTGCAGTACATGTTAGTGATGTTACTTCACTCCAGCCCAGGTCTCGTCAGAAGTAATCAAGCACAGCAATGGAGAGATTGTTCGCTGTAAGACAAGTGACAAGCAATCTCTGAAGCAAACTTATATTTCCATGCCTGGTATAAAAACACTATGATGAAAAAAATGATAAATATTGAGAGCATGGTGGTGGCAAATTAAAGAGCATTAGGAATTAAATGATAGTGAGAAATGGGAACTGACACAATTTAAATGAAATTTTAGATACGGGTTTATTCACTGCAAGGGGTGTTTGGACACAAACCACTTCTTTCATCTGATTTGACACCACCCTCCCTCTGAAAATGTTTGAGAGTGCTATTTTCCACCTCTATGGAAGAAAAAAATTGAAAAGGCAGATGTGTGCAGGAGAAAATTTAACATCTGTGTTTGGTCAAAGTCTTCTATAGCACCTCAGCAAGTTTATAATCCATCAAAGTGTGAATAAGTGATATCTTTCTTTTTTTTTTCCTTCCTTGTTTTTTTTTTCTTGGCAGAAAACAAAGCCCATACACACCAACTACTTGAAATACTCTTTGACCTAGGATGAATACACAGATGAACAAACCATCTTCTGGGAGCAGTTTTAACAATTACTAAAACTTGTAGCAATTTTTCATAATAAACCCCATCATCTACTACTAATAACACTAATACAAGCACTTGTGGTAATAATAACCCAAATTTAATAACAAGACAGCCATCGTAGTTTGCTCTGTGTATGTGTTCCAACCACTTTGCATACATTATCAAGTTGTGGATCGTTTGAGAGTGCCTCAGGGAAAATAATGTGGTAAATGTTGTATAAGTGCTATCTCCAAGTGTTGAACCCCTTTGCTACGAGCTGATACCACTTTCAGCTCATATTAAAGCTTAACTGGTAAAAAAGTACAAGAATAAGGAATTTTAAACAGGACTTGCATTACTTTGACTGTGTATGCATCTGCAATTCTCACACTTAATTAGAGCACAGAAATACCACAAGTGACCCTTGTCTCATCAGGAATTCAGACATCACGATGTTGAACATGAAGCCCTTGCAGTATTACTCCCCAGTGAGCCCAGTGCAATATTACAAATCTTACTAAGGAACACTGTTCCAAGTGTAGAATACCTCTGAGACAATTAAATCTCCACTTGTGATGGGAAGAGAGAAAGACAAAAATCTGAGGATCAAATAAACCATTTAAACTGGGACTTCTTGATCTGTTTCATGTAGGCAACTCATTGCACAGGTGGGAGAGCTCAGGTGTGTTAAAGAGGAATGCAGCACTCCCAGGGCTGTGCTCAGGTGACAGCCCTGAAGAGAGATCTGCTGAGGACTCCTTGAGAAATACAAAATTCCCTTTTTAGCATCAGTGGAGAGCAGAGAGTTAAATCTCTAAGTAATTTCGAAGCCCTTCACTCAGCACATCAATCACAAGAACAAGGTACTTATGTCAGTCCAATTATTTCCATTGATGTCCTTGAGCTTGATTGAGATCTGAATTGTGGCTTCACATATTGTCTGTTCGGTGGGGGAGCATTTAAACAATCAAGACTGAAGAGAACAAAGAGATGATATTATGAGAGTGGAGAGAGGTTGGCAAGGCCCGGGGAGTGGCCTTAACACTGAGTCTACAGTGCACTAAGTACTGAGTACTCTGAGAGCTCCTCCAAAGAGGCAGGGATGGATTCAAGGGGAAGAAATGCAGCATTTCCCACCTCGGCTGCTAGCTGCCCTTCTGGAATGGGTGATGTGGGTTTTAAGCCCATGAACTAACAGGAGAACACAGACAGGAGTCTGGGGGAGTGCTCTGGCACAAAGCTGCTCTAGCAGCATGAATTTTGCATTTGAATGTGTTTTAAAGATAATGATCATTACTGAATTCAGTGAGGACCTGGTCCTTACTGTGTCTTGGCTGTGCTCTAAGGAACTCTGAGGTGCACAAGTCCTATTTGGGTTCTGACCCTTTCCTTCCCATCTCATTCCCTTTCTAGCAGAACTATTTGAACAAGAATTTATCTTTAGACTTAGATGTTGAGGGTATTTGCACTCTTTCTCTCTGCAGTCATTTTAGACTTCATTTTAGTTTCTTCTGGAGTGTAGAGGAGGGCACAGAGGGTAAACAAAACTTGTGAATGGGGTTGTGACTTGCTGACTGTTTTACACACTCTTCACATGGTAATTTAACTAAACCTTGTATTTTCTGAATGGCTGCAAAGATGGTCTCTCTCCAGTCTATCCATGTCTTACTCTCATATCCCAGAAAATTTCAATGGTTTATTTTGGGTTTGTTTGTTTTCAGTTTTGTTCTATTCTAATCTGAAGACAATGTCTTGAAGTTAACTGAGGGTTCTAAGAAAATTCATCCATATCTGGGGTGGAATTCAGGTGCCCGTAGAGAAATGTCTAGAGACAATTTAAAAGCCCTTGGTAGTAGAGAAATGTCTAGAGACAATTTAAAAGCCCTTGGTATCTGCTGGTAAACATGAGGAAGGAAACTGCAGTGTGGAGTTTGAGTCTGCAAATGCATGTCAAGCAAAATACACTGAGACATTTCAAATGGCACCAAAAAAAAATGATGTGCACTCAAGTTACTTTCTTGGAGGAAAAGAGACACAGGATATAAATTTCTAGCTCCTTAAGGAAAAATAGAAATGAAGTTAGTATTTCCAGTAAAATATGGGAATTATTTCTGTGTCATTGTGTGATCTGTGAGAGTCACAGAGGACAAATATTTAAGGAATCTCACAATTTTGTTGCTTAGGATGCTGATTTGAAAAGTGGCCAAAGTGATACCACGGAGAAAGGCTTAATTTCCCGAAAACCAGGTAACAACTGGAAAGGCGACCAGAGCTGGTTGCTCTGGGTTTTTTTTGTTTACGTAGCCAAGTTTTCCCATCTTGGTGCAATTAAATATTCAATATTTAATTTCATTAAAAATATCTTGACATAGATAGTGCCTCCAGAGCCTGGCATGCCACCTTGTTGTGATCTGTAACCTCGGCTCTGCTCTCTAACTTGCTGGGGGTTTAAGTTCAGGGTCACAAGCAGTAGACACTACACGATCATGGTCTTTTTTCCATTGAGTAGGAAGGTTTCTACCAGGCAGTGAAATACTTATTTGTTCTGTTAAGAGAAGGCAGCAATGAGAACAGGGTTGTTGGGGAGCAGTGTGGTTATTGAAGGTTTTCCCATAGGATTTATTTGTTTCTTTGTTTGTTTACTGTTGCAGAAACCTTTTGCAAGACAAAGCGAAAGCAGCTAGAAATGAAGAGCTGGAGCTGGGTGAGTATTCCTGGAAATGCCACAACCACTTAGGATGACAAGGTCAGTTTATATGTGCTCCCTTTCCTCCATTTGTGCTCTGATCTAATCAGCTGAATCTAGGCAAAGGGAAGGAAAACATCCCTGCCACAAACCCTCAATCTGTAAACTCTCTCATTTTCTCTCAAACAACAGGAATGCTCTCTGAACTGACTGGGACTTTTCCAGATGCCAGGATGCATGTTGTCATTGCAAGGCTTTAGTTTTCTTTGGCCTCATTTTGGGGATGAAAGGTAGGAATGGGGCAAAATGAATGAAAATATGTTGCAGATAAGAAACACCCTGTAGGAGCCCTCAGTGATGGACAATGAACTTGTTTTCTGGAAGTCAGAAGATATTGAGGTTTCTGTTCAGGTCAGGGTAAAACAGACCTTGCTTCTGTTTTCACCTTTGTAAAGAAGAGTTCTCAGAGGCTCATGTCTAGCCATTAGAAGCAGCCTAGATTCATATTGTTTCACAGCTCAATTCATGGAAATTTTTGTCCCAATGATGTCTGGTGGAATTGATGTGATTTTCATTCCACATGGAACCTACTCACCAGGGGAGTTTAAGATTAAATATTAGGAAAAGTTTATTTACAGAAAGGGTGTTCAAGCTTTGGAACAGGCTGCTCAGGGAGTGTTGGAATCAATGTTCTTGGAAGTATTAAAAAAACCACATAGATGTGGCACTTGGGGACGTGTTTTAGTGGAGAACATGGCAGTGCTGGGTGAATAGTTGGACTTGATGATCTTAGAGGTCTTTTCAAACCTAAACAATTCTACTATTCTATATCCAGCAGAAGTGGTGTTGTGCTCTTTGAGAAGAACACAATGACCTCCTGACCTCATATTTACTAACATAGCTTAGTCATAACTGGAAGAATAATAAAGATATTCTGGGTTGGACATGTCATTTACAGCATTTAACAGTTCATTTCTATAGGATCTGTGGGTAAATAGGATATGAAGTCTCAGACATATCCTTCTTCCTTCAGGCAGGCACTGATTGTATCAACTCACATCCTTTAATACCTCAGCAGGCATCTGGGGGACCCATCACTGACACCATACCATTGGCATCTTGTTTTGCATGTAGGGGGAGACACCCCCAGTTTTTTGATTAACATGCTTCAAAAGTTTGAGTACCCATCCATACTTTCTTTGCTCCCACTCAGGTCTTGGTCTCCTCACTAGATACACAGTCTATATGTAAATTCACTCGTGGGTTACTTTTTTTCAATAAACAAAATACTTTCCCCCCAAAGAAGAGCCTACACTGATTGTGGGAATAGGCAGCTCTAAGACCGTTTCTTTAAAACAGTATGGTAAAGACTTCACCAATTTCAACTCCCACAGACTTGGACAATCCTCCAAAACTAATCCAAGAAGCTTCTGGGCTTCCAAATACCCAACAGATGTCTTCATGCCCTGCTGTAAGTACCATGAACTTTTTATGTCATGCTATAGTGTCTCTCTGGTTGATTGGGACACAATTTACACTTTTTCAGGCACTTCAAGCAGGAAAAACTTATATCATTTTACATCAGTACTAGAAGTATGCGACTACTTGAGGCTCAGAGGAGACTCTTACCTGCATGTCTAAGACTTACTGCACTAGGAAAGAAACCAAAACCTTGCATCGAAAGGCCACATTTTACCACTACTAAGCTCATGTAGACTGGATAAACTGAGATAAATTGCTGATGCTGATGTTGGTGAGCAGCTATGAGAAGACTCCACTGGCATGCTGTGGGAACTGCTTGTGCTACAGTAAAGAGTGAGCATATCTAGAGCACAGGAACATTGTGATTGCAATGACAGGCACAGAAACAACTTTGTGAACAGAAGAGTTGAATGTCCCAAGAAGACCCAGAAACCCTGGATCTGAATGTTGGAGCACCATCTAGTGCACACAGGAGCTCACCTTTATTCTGTGTTGGTGGATCAATTAGCACAAGAGAAAACTATATAAGCAACATCCTATGTATCCTTGTTCTGGGCTACCATGCCCATGCTAACTTATTGCAAGTTGTATACATTTAAGAAGAAGTGATTGTCTTCATGATGATTCTTCTGGATATTAGAACATCTTACAGAAATCATCTCTTCTTGCTCTAGAGAAAATATTTCGGAAGGTTGTCTACACTGATGTCAGCTGGTGGCAATAGAGATTTTTTGGAAGAAAACTGATGGCAGACTAATACTGAATGCAGAAGCTAATGAATAAATCCCAAAACAGTGCTTCTGAAATAGAAAGTACCTTTCTGCTCATGAAAAATTTCTCCAGGACTCTCAAGAGATCAGATTCTGTAATTTCCTGAGAAATGCTGAAGGGTTTTCTCCGTTTTTCCCCCTTGCCTATTTAGGCTGGAAAGGACCTCTGGAGTTGAACTAGGCTAATGTCTTCTCAAAATACGAGCAAGTTTGGATTTACACTACATTGACCTGGGTTTATCCAGTCAACCTTTTAAAAATACCTCCAAGTCATTCTGTGCCTCAAGAAGAGAAATATGTAAAAAATAACATCCAGATTCTGGGTTCTTGTGGCAGGACTTTTCCCCTAATGCAGAGAAGTGAGTAGGTTATGATAAGGAGATCACCAGGGTTAGTCATGGAGAGCAAAGTTGAGAAACAGCAATAGAGAGTTTTTCCAAAGGAGCCTCTTTCTCATCATTAATTTATGAATCCCTTGTCCTCTCTACATGAACACCTTAATGAAAGGTGACAACATTGAAAATATTGCACCTAGACCACTGGAGCAAGAGGCAGGGCAGATGGCACATTTGGAAGAAAATAGGAGGCAACTGAGTAGCAGAAAGTTAAGCTTTACAGCCTATTCCAAAACATGAGGATGCTGGAAGGCTGCAGTTAGATCAGCCTGAAGCCTTCTGTTCTCCAGGCTGAACAATCCCAAATCTCTCAGCCTTTCCTCACAGCAGAGGTGCTCCATCCCTCTGATCATCTTGGTGGCCCCTTCTGGACTCGCTCCAACAGCTCCATGTCCTTCCTGTGCTGGGCCCCCAGGGCTGGATGTAGCTCTGCAGGGGGGTCTCACCTGAGTAGAGTAGAGGGGGAAAATCCCCTCCCTCATCTGCTGCCCGTTCTGCTTTGGATGCAGCCCTGGATATGGTTGGTTTCTAGGATACAAATACAATCCCAGCTCATGTCCAGCCTCTCACCCACCAGCACCTCCAAATCCTGCTTGACAGGGCTGCTCTTGATCTGTTCATCCCCCAGTCTGGGCTGATACCAGGGGTTGCCTCAACCCAGATGCAGCACCTTGCACTTGGTCTTGTTGAGCCTCATGACACTCCCATGGGCCCAATTTTTCAGCTTGTACAGGTCCCTGTGGATGTTATCCTGGTCCCTCTGGATCATCCTGTATGCTTTCTGTTCTATTTTGACTTCATGACATACCTTCTAACCCTGAGCTCCTTGTCAGTTGAGGGTCCCACAACACCATCGACCAAGGCAAATAAATACAACCCAGGGATTTCTGTGAGCCTTTCTAAGCTGTCTTAAATATATTAGTTTTATTCATAGTTCTAATATCCTCATGGCATTGTTGTCCAGATGACTCATGGGATAAACAGGGCCATTTTTTAAGCTCTGTGACAGCTCTAAAGAAACTGAAATCTAATTAGAAGACAGTGAATTATTGGGAATTCGGGCTGATGCTAACAACATACGACATTAAAAAGATGATTTTGATTGACCTGACAGAGAAGAGAGGATCCATTTTATATATATTATGGAAATGCTACCAGTAAAGATGAGAAGGAATAAGAAGAGAGACTTCCCTAATGTCCCAGTTTATAGCAATTCAAAGGAAGAGACACATTCATGAGTCATGTTTATTGAAGTGGAGTGGAAAGGAATGGCATTTCCTGTGCCATTTGTGTATTTTCAGCTCTCCTCCATAATACTTAAGTTTTCTGCCTGAATAAATCATTTTGGAAGTCCCAACAGCAGGAGAGTGATGAATGGGAAGGCAGAAGGAGAGTGAAAATGAGCTAATCTCCCCAGCACATTAGAATAATAATTCTTTGTCAGGTCTAACATTCAATGAAAAATGACTCTTGCTAACGCATTAGTGTAGAGAGGAGGTTCTGATAATACAGTAGTGGAAAGCAAAGATTCATCTCTGAATCGAAGGAAAGTGAGGGGATTAGAGGATCCCTCAGAATAATTCAGATGCAATGAAAAACAGTTCATGGCAAGAGCTAACACAATAGCCCAAATCAAACATGATTTAGGCACAGTTAGAAGTAGTTCTCTAATTACCAGCAATTCATTTAACTGAAGAGTTTCCTGCAACTCTGTAAGAGTGAAAAAGGGATTTATGTTACTTTTCTTTTCAGTGAAAACCATGGCTTTCCAATGGTTTTTTGGTACCAGGGAAGAGAACTAATAGTTCAACTGGGAGGTTTTTATAGAATAAATCAAAGATATTTTGCTATTAGTAAAACATCAGGCATGGAACTCCATTTCCTAGAAAGTGACTTGGGATTGTAAGTGAACAAGTGTGTCCTCAAATGTCAAATCAATGTTATAAAGAAGATAAATAGGATATTATGTCTGTTTTTAGCCACTTTAAAGCTCTTTTTTTTTTTGGTAACACAAAAATCCATGAAAGCAGGTTAGGTACTGAGACAACTTCCCTGAGGCTAAGTGATTTGAGCAGGGAGTTTGTCATTGCTGACACAAAGTGCCCTGAGTTGTAGAAATTCCTCCAGGAAATATAAAATATCTACAGGGAGACAGGCAAGAAAACTGGAGGTCTAATTGTCCCCTTGTGTAGAAGGTTTAAACAAACGTGTCTCCCTCAATTTACGGGAGCCAGGCTGATGCTGCTGCATGTCCTCACAGTGAGTCTTCCAGAAAAAGGTCAAGCAGCAAAGAGATGTGACACTTTCACCTCCATCCTGTATCTGGAACAGTGTGGCCCCCAGGACCAGGGCAGTGACTGTGCCCCTGACTCAGCACTGGTGTGGCCACACTTCAAATCCTGAGTTCAGTTTTGGGGCTCTTACTACAAGGAAGACTTGGAGGTGCTGGAGTGAGTCCAGGGAAGGGCAATGGATGAGGGGAAGGATCTGGAGCACAAGTGTGATGAGAAGCAGCTGAGGGAGCTGGGTGGGTTCGGTCTAAAGAAAAAGAGGCTCAGGAAATATCCTCTCTCTCTCTACAAATGCCCGAAAGGAGGGTGTAGCCGAGTATGTTTCGTTCCCTTCTCCCAGGTGATGAATGACGGGATGAGAGGAAATGGCCTTAAGTTGCACCAGGGGAGCTTTAGTTTGGATACCAGGAAACAAAATTTTCTCTGAAAGGGTTGTCAAGCATTTGAACAGTCTGCCCAGGGAAGTGGTGGAATCAACATCCCTGGAAGCATTCAAATAGCATGTAGATGTGGTGGCTTAGGGACAGGGTTTAGTGGTGGCCCAGCAAATGCTGGTTTAATGGTTGTACTCAATGATCCTAGAGGTCTATTCCAACCTTAGTGATTCCATGATTCGATCCCATAGTACCTAAAGATACAGCACATGTATTGTTGATACCTAAAGACAAGTTATGCCCTTTGCAATCTTGTCTTTAGATGCATTCAAACTTCAGAACACTAAGGAATCTGTTGAAGTAACTTTTTCTTTAAACCCTAAACCTGGCAGTAGTTGATGGGAATGTCTCGAATGTACTTCTGCTTCAGGCAGAAATTTTAAATACTTTGTAGCATTAGTCAAAATGATCAATGAGAACACAAAAGTACTTTTACACAGGTATAAAAATGTTTGAAGACATGTCCTCTGTATATCAGCTAATGGTGTTAACAGGATAATCTTCAGAATGTGTCTCCCTGAACCCCATTTTCCCTGTTATTGCAAGTTGTATTAATTTTGATGATTTCATCCTTGGGAAAGGCACTTTTTGCTCATCAACCTTCATTCCAGACTGGCCAAGGTTTTTGTGGTTGGAAGTAATAACAGGCAATCTGCATTTAAACAGTTGCTTTGTCAAAGTTACCCCTGCAAAGAATTTAACTGCCAGAAGTCACATGCAAATGGCACCATTTCAAGGGTTACATTACCCTTAAGTGTTTCCTTTTAAATAAGTAGGAAGGTGGGTAGAGGAGGTGGGCACCTCTACTTTGAGCACAAGATGAAGTAAAGATCATGATAATTTCTAAATTGTTCTAATCTCATGCCTCAGTGCTTTAAAGGAGCCCTTTAGAGTCAATTCACTCGTTGATCATTGACTAAAATTTAATAACTTTGGCAGCAAATGAGGTGTGAAATGCTGTCAAAATCCCTTCAATAATACCTGTCTGGTATGAAACATTTTCATCTCTGTGGTAAGAGTTTGTTGAAAAAGCCAGAGTTTATCAATTCATGGGTATAGAAATCAATATGCTTTTGCAGTGAAAAATATTTGCATTGTCCACCATGCCTCAGAGTTCAAATCAAGGGAAATTCCTACATGGTGATGAACACATTGATGGACCATTATCAATAGTCATTATTTTGTCCTCAAGAATATTATATATACTCTGTAAGGAAATAATACAATGCTTTGCAAATATAATATTCCTTTTATTTACAGACTTCAGGAAAATTTTAAGAGTTTCTATTAATAGGTCATAATTTTTGCTTTATTTTTCCTCTCAAGTCAATATTTAAGTGTCTATTTTTCAAAGGAGATACCAGATAATAGACTGTAAATAGCAATTCCAAGAGTCAGCTTCTGAGTTTTGCTCTATAGCTGGAATTATCACTTGGGGCTGCAGCAAACAATGTGAGTGTCAGCTTGCATGTAGCATGGATAGAAGATTGATTTTAGTATTCAGGAGTCCTACATTCTTTGTTCAGCTTTTTTCTCAAATTTAATGTGTGACTTAGTGCATCCTCTGACACACTGAGTTTTCAAAACATCTGAAACCTGAAAAATAACACAGTCTGATGATGTTCCTTTGTGCATGAATTGGATTATATGTATAAATACAGATGATTTCAAGCTTTCAAACAGGTAGTGTCTCAAAATTAAAATTTTCATAAAAGTCCTTCAAGTTTAAAATTGCTTTTTTCATTAAAACCAAAATCATATTTTTTATTTTCTTTTCCACTGATCTGAAATACTCTCTTCTTTCTGAAGAATCAAAATAAAATATAGTTCAAAATGTACTTCCTTTTCCACTCTTCTCTTCATTTTATATTTCCCCTTCTTTTATACAGGTCATTAATACTTTATACCTCTTTCTGAATTACTATGAGATCTTTAAATGTGAGTCACAATGTAAGCATGAAGTACTAGCTCATGTATATTACAATTACAATAAGCAGAGGGCATATCTGATAATGTCTCATATTCTGTCAGAATAAGGAAAAAATACACGATAAAAAAGCTTAGAGGTGACCCATAGGGAAAGTAATAACTTCTAACAAATCTGGCATTTGTTCCCAGTAGAAAAATAATGAAGTAAAGGGAAAGATGAAGAGAAATTAAAGGAAAAAGTTATGTCTTGTAAAATGTTTTTAGAGACAAGTTCAATTGATAGTGAAGAAGACAGGTACAATTAACAGGACCAGAATTGTTCTCTTAGTCTTTTGTTTCTATTTGGATAAAACCAGGAATCAGAGGATGAACAGAGACCATCTTTCTCCCTCTTTGTCAGCAAAGGCAACAGAAGTTTTGTGACTGAGACTGAAATATACCTGGGATTTTTTTCTCCTCCTTAGGTCACCTTCATATCTGTATGAATTTAAATGGTAGTTTATGAGAAACACTGAACAATACATTTCTTTTTTTATTGAACATGATCAAATATACCTATTCTCCATATCCAAGTAGAAATGAGGGATGACTGTCACTATATCCTGCCCATTCCCACTGACATCATTCAGAACAATGATAGATCAGGCTGCCTTGAGGAATGGAAGTGGCACAATTGGGTGAAACACCCTTTTAATATTTACAGTTATTATTATTGCTGTTATTGTCATTATCATCCTGGAGGAAGGTGTACTGAGCTAAACATCCCGCCATGCTGATGTTGCTGGTATCACCCTCTGCACCCTCAGCAGCACAGAAAGGTGGCAGTGACCCTGCTGTGCACACCAGCTCCTCATTTTGTGGTCTCTGTTTCAGCCCATGAAGCTGCCAGCTTTCATCCAGTTTTGTCATTCCTGCTTATAGCACCTCGAAATGGGGGTTCAGTGTTTTCCCATCCCCATTATTAGTGTGTTTTGAGACTGATTCAGCCCATGCTCTGCTTTTGAGCAGCTGCCAAATCTATGACATAGAGCCATGGTTGCACTGGATAGAAAAGACCCTTTAGGTTGGAATGTTTTTTCCTACCACCTCCCTGGTGCTGTCGGGAGCAGATCTTCTCCTGTTTCAGTTTCCCAAGTGGTTACACTCCCACTGTTTTTCCAGTGAAGATGCTTTATAGTCTTCAGATCCCTTTCAAGAACAATTCCCAAAGTTTAGGTGACATTTTCTCTGTTCCAGATTCCTATTTCTATTCCTAATCTTATTTCTAATGCATGCTTTTTTTTTTTTGCTAATATAGCAAAAATAATCTATGTGTGTCTCTGGTATACCGCCCTTTCAACTGAGTTGTTTTCAATGATTAAACCTTTACACGTATTCAGGTTGTGATCTTGCTTAAACAGTTGAGGAGAATGCAAACAGTTGCCAGATCTTGGAATCTGGATACAGTTTCTTACAAGCTTATGTAAATATATATTCCAAGCTGAAAACTACTCATTTCTTGTTTTCTCAAAAAGATCACCACTGTTGTGTTTTGATTACTTTTGTTCTTTTTGCTTTTCTCTAAAGTCCCCTTTTTTTTTTTTTTACTTTTTTTTTTACAGTCAGAGATCTTTACCTCTAACCAAGAAACTGTTTCCTTTTTTTGCAATCTGTTCAAAAGTTTGTAAAATGGTCCTTTCCTGTTTCAGAGCAAAATTAACATCTAAAAAATACAACTAAAAATGAAAGGAAGATCTACTAACAATCTCTGACTGTCACATGACTCTTATTTTTGTTGCTACACTATAAACTCCCTATAAACTCCCACATCTGCTCTTTGCTTTCCATTCTTAACCTTTTGAATTCCTTGGATGGTGCACCTGTCCTGATGAAAACTGGTTTCACCTCCTGTACATCCACTGAGCAACAAAAGTGTACTGTTTGCTCCTCTAGCTCTTCCTCACAAAGCGAAATAGAAAATAAATAAAGCAGAAATAACAGAAATTTGTACCCTATTCAATAAATGCCTCCTCATAATCTGACAGATGGGATACTTTCCAGTGTGAATATATTTTTGACTATAAGGTGATAGTGAGACACTTTATTAACCATGAAATACGACTGCTTATCATGCTTCTCTCATGCATGACCGTACACCCAGACAGTCCTCTGTCTCTGAATAATTCATGCCTCTCTCCAATAGACATTTAGTCACCCAGCCATGCATTACTTGCTACTCTTCACATTTGTCATGAGATGGTTGGTCACTTTCTGAAGGTCTCCTCAAGAAAACCACCTGCCATTGTGATGTTTTACTTTATTATAATCTTCTTTTTGCTTTACCTCTATATGGTATTCTGGGTTTGCTTCAGAAAGGCTTGCTGGAAGTAAAACTTCCTACAGTCTGTTGGGTGACTGATCTCATTTTTCTACCATTACTGTGCTTTTGTAAACCAATCCACCTCTTCACAGCGTGTGGCAAGGAGCTGGGATGGAATTTAGTTCCTTGGAAGTGTAATTCCTTTGTTTTGCCAGTTTCTCTAGCAGGGCTTGCTTCTTCTCTTTTGAGATTAACTCGTGAGATAGAGATGTCTGCTGTTATGTGTGGAAAGTTGTTGCCTGCAGAGTTATTGATGTTGCTCTGGAGGAGCCATGAGTTAACATAGTGCCAGGAAAAAGGGTGAACTCTAAGAAGTGTGTAGATTAACAATTTTAGTTATATTATTGATAGTTCAGCTAATTTGTTCAGTTTGGAGAAGGCTGAAAAGTGACCCCATCACAGTTTACACCTTCCTCAAGTAGGGCAGAAGAGAGGAAGGAGCCGATCTTATCTCTCTGGTGACCAGAAGAGAACACATGGAATTGCTATGAACCATCACTGGGGAAGTTCATATTGGGTATTAGGGAAAGATTATTCACAGAGAAGGTGGTTGGTTACTGCAACTAACCCCAGGAAAGTGTATATGACATAAGGAGCTTCTGGATGATTCTATCAATCACTTGGTTTGGTTTTATGTAGTCCTGGGAAGTGCAGGGAGTTCCACTCAGTGATCCTGCTGGGTCCCTTCCAGCTTGAGATATTCTATGATTCTATTATTGTTATTTTCTCTGTACATAAGCACTTTACCCACATTATTATCTACTTTTATTTGTAACTAGACTAATGATGATTCTTGAATTAGACTGTTTAGATGTAAATTATACTAACAAATTCTTGGGTTTTCCTAACGTGTATGTAAGGTGTGCTTCCTCTCTGCCCATAAACTAAGTTTTGAACAATCAGGGCTGCTCCTTCAGACTTTCATATCATGTCAAAACTTCCAAATGACACGTGAATAGGTAGATAAATAGGTGCCAGCTTAGATTTGGGTTATAAAGTGTCATGGAGACAATGCACCACTTGCACCACATGGAATTTAGCAAAATATTTGTGTAGAGATTAGAGGAGAGGTTTGATGTCTTTACAATTGTTTGTGTTCCTACATGAGTGTTTTAGTTTGAATCAGGGGAGAAGTTTTGAGAAGGATTTCACAATAATTCTCATGTGTTGTACTGTGGTTTCTATCTCAGAGCTTGGCAGACACCAAACTCAACTCCATGTAGAATAAATTAGAACTGTGGTGTTACCCACATGAAACAGGCTGTAAGTGGGAATTCAGACCACACCACTGGATTAGATCTAATATTAAGCGAAAATCCTAGGTTGTCTATGGTCTTTGAAACTAACTGTTTTTCAATGCAGACCCACTGCTGCTGCTCTGAACTATTTCTTAAAGTACAAACAGCCTTTATTTCTCACTAAAACTGGTGAGCTGGGACTCGGGATTTAATGGTCTGAGTTGGGATGAAGATTTCCCAACAAGTCAAGCTGCAAAGTGACATTTGGGACGTCTCTCAGCAGCACTTTAGGATGTGCTGATACTGGAACCACTGGAGGAAGTGGTACATCTTTCAAATCTTCGTCCATGCCCAGGGTTCATATAAACCTTTCCCTGTTCCTAAAAAGCTGGATACTTCCAAAGTAACACAGTGTGCTGGTTATGAAATTTGAGCTTCAAATACAAAACAACCAGGTTTCTGAATTCTCCTTTAGAGCTTCCAAAACAGTATCTGCACTGCAGCACTTTGCAGATGAGTGGTATATTACCCGTACAAACTTTCTCACAAAACTATTCTACTGAATACTGTCTCTTTGACCTCAGTCATATCTGAAAGCATTTTTAAGCTGGAGTATTTTGGAAAGGGAAAATATCACTGACTCCAGTGATCTAAGCTACTGTTTTGTCGTGGGGATAAAGAAAAAAGGAACTGAAGGGACAATGGAATTAGGATGCAAACGTTGTTGCTCTGCCAGTAATACTCAATCATTTTCAGCAAATGCTTAAAAAAGGGAAGAAATTTCTCTGAAATAGAAAGAAAGAAAGAAAGAAAGAAAGAAAGAAAGAAAGAAAGAAAGAAAGAAAGAAAGAAAGAGAAAAGAAAATAAAAGAAAATGCCATAAAGCTTAATTTAATTTTCCATATTTCAAAGATAAAAAAGAAATAATGAAGAGACAAAATTGTATTAATTCCATCAAATTCTGTGGTAATAATCAGATCCCACAGATTGGGATCCCAGAAAGTAGTGCACATACATTTACTTAGAATATAGAATGGGGCACAACATCTTTATTTCCCGAGTGAAGGGCTGTCAGTGCTTATACATATTTAACACTTAGGACATGTTTTTATTTTATATAACATTGCTTGCAAAATACCTTGAAACCTCTTTATCGAGGACAGTTTATAAACATTTCATAATCTCTTCAGTCAGAAGAAATGGTTAAGTAATAAATGGTTTATTTGTTATATTCATCTTATAATATTTCATCTTGTTAGTGTAAATAGTAATGCTCATTTTTTACAGCCATAGATAAAAACATTTGCTTATAAATACTTCCAGGCTTTGTACTGCAGTAGCTTTTGACTACATGTGTCAAAGTGGCCAAGAAATCTATTTGCTACAGTTGTGTTTGCATTTGATGTCAGTCAAATTCTCTTAATCCATCTAAACTGTTCCATGAATAGAGAATAGGAGGTTAAATTGTTGATACAGAGGAGCAAAGCAGAAAACACTAAATATTTAATGCACTGGCAGAAGGACTTTGGTAACAATTCCCTCTTTGAACAAACAAGCTGGCTCATCCCACGTGTAATCCAACACACAATTATTTCTGGAGAATGTGTTGCAAACTTCTAAATAGCTGCATAGCCCTGGGAAAGAGGGGATGTCTTAGGCTACAAGTGTCCAGCCTTGTGCTCGTGTCTGGAAGAAAGCCCTGTGCTCATGAAATGACGATGATCAAAGACACTTCTTAAAAACTGTCCACAGTCCAACTTCCATGAGTTGACATTTGCCCTTCAGATTTCCCCTGGTCACATCAGATGTACAGATGGACGTGGTGGGAGATTAGGACCCCACAATTCTACCAAGTGAGCTCACTTAGGATCTCAGTGAGAATTCCATCCTTCTGAGGCCTTCACAGCCTGAAGAATGCTGAGCAGGACTCAAGTACTTTGGATAGCACAGCATTGCTGCAGCTCTGTGGCAGCAACCATCCATTGATGTTAGAGGCAAAATAATGAATCATTAATCTGATCTGTTACCCAGACCCAGAATATAACGCTTTAATCCCTCTGTGGAAAACACACAAAAATTCCCTTTGACTTATGTTTTAACTTCTTGGCATTAAAGCAGCAATACATGATCTCTTGGGAATTGTTAATACAGCTGTCTCATGTTCTCATTCTCCCCTGTCTAATGACTGATCAATCCAGACTGCAATTTCTACAATATTGTCAAGTTTTCTTCCTGCAGTATTGTGTAGGAATGTAGAAGTTGCTCTGCACCCAGCCGTTTTGTTGGCTTGCTTTAAGTAGCTGCCAGCAGGATATCAACTTCCTCTGTTGTGCAATCATGTAAGTTGAGAGTTGATCACTTCTAAGAGGTTCTGCTTTTCTTTTCTTTTACTGGTATTTATTATTCAATGAGTATGTGCATGTTCAGACACCTTGAATCTTCTTAGCATTATCACTTCCCCATAAATATACATTACTGGACACTACCAGAGGCAGGAACTCTGGGCTGGATTAATATTTCCTCTAATGTAGTACTTATGCAGTTACAGCTCTGAAGTTTCATAAATCTGACATCTGCCCCTCTCTTCAAAGGTGATGAAGTTACATTTTGGTTGTGGCTCAGGTTCTGTATCTTCTCTGCACCTCTTCCTAGAGCAGTAAGGTTAAAGGAGAATGTCTCCTTTTGTACAGGCTTTCTTTTCACAGATTTTTGTTCCTTTATGTGTTACAGGGATGGGATGCAGAGAATTACATTTTTTTTGGAGCAGAATATGATGAGTTTCATGTGTGTTTTCTGTCACAAACGGAACTTTATTCTGTAATAATATTTTATGTATTATGCTTTATTCTGTAACCCTGAATAAACAAACCATGATTATGGAGTTCCCATGAAGTTATATGTCTGGGAAAGAATATTTAATGAGATCCTCATCACAAAGAAGAGCCATACTAGTCCTGAGAGTGACAGTCTTTGCTGATACCAAGAAAAAGGGCAATATTATCATTTAATTAGACTAAGAAGGTTTGAGTAACTACAGCTGGGTGAACATCTCAAAGGTTGTGTTCCAATGAAGGTGTTGGATAAAGTCTTTCTTACTGTTTCAAGTAGTGTTGTAGGTATCCAGGTTCAATGTCATTAAATAGCTTTCAGATCAGGAACCAACCTCTTCCTATGCAATATTTAGGGACTTAAAACTCTTGTCCAACACACTTACGTTGGGCACACAAAAACTGGACAAGCTACTGCATTATGAAAACATCAGAATCAGGAATTCTGAGCCACAGACTTGTGTAAACACTTTTGTTCCGAAGTCATCTTTGTTCTTTAGTTTTTATTTCTCTTTAAACTCTTTCCTAAATGACACAAACCAAGCTAACAAAAAAGACATTTCCATACCTGAATAAAAGCAAGTGCCAGCATAATTATCCTGCTTTCCTGTGAAACCAAGGCCTGAAAGGGAACATGAAATGTCCAAAAGACAGAGTAAAATTATCAGCCATAGATTTGTGGTTATTAATGCTCTTTCTCCTTGCAAGAAGGTGAGAGTGCTGCTCTAAACAATAGCACTGGGTAGGCTTCAGAATAATTTGTATTCAAATGTTTTTTTGTTCAAAGATTTCTTGTGTGGAGGATTATGCAAAGTAGATCTGTGCCTATTCTTCATTCTGTAAATAGGTTATTCAGAATTTCAGTGATATTTCACTATGCATTCCATTCTGCTGACCAATAAGGTGAGTACTTATGCATAATATTTTCTTGAAGCAGTTAACTGAGTATAATGTCATCCAAAATAAATTCTGCTTTTCCAGGAAGAGACAGTGGAGAAACATTTCCTTCCTCTTCTGCTGGCTAAACAGAGGGAAGAAGACCCCAACAATTTGATATTGGTTCATCCCAACTAGGGCAGTAAATGAACCTGACATTTTTTGCTGTCTACCTTTTTATGCTGGAGGGCAGAACTGGAAAAAATCTGCTTGCACAAAACTTCACAGTACATTAAATCTACGGCTTGACATACAAAACTTGGATTAAAACAGAATCTCAGAAAGTATAGAAAAATAATCTGTAGTTCTGGAGTTGAAAACAGCATTTCAACTGGCACCTCCATTGCCCATCTGATCATGTCAGGTTTGAGATGCCACTGCTGTGACCTGAGGTGGATCTTGCTTTATTGTGTGACATTTTTGGTCTTCTCTTAATTACTGGACTTGGCAATGAAATACTTAATATTTTGACACTGATCTTCTCACTTTCAGTCATTAATTCAGTACCAGTAAGGAGAAATACAGTAGTTTGATTTTCTGGTTAATTTTTTAGTCTTTATTTCAGCAGGTTGCCCAGAGAAACTGTGGCTGCTCCATCCCTGGAAGTGTTCAAGAGCAGGTTGGATGGGGCTTGGAGCAACCTGGTCTGGTGGAAGGTGTCCCTGCCCATGCCAGAGGGTTGGAACTAGTTCATGTTTAATTTCCTTTCCAACTCAAACCATTCTGTAATCCCAAGATTTAGACCTCTTGTTGAAGTGGCTACACCACAGTGGGTACAGCCTGATATTCCCCTTCCAGCCAAAGCCTGGGACATCATCCCTGTGCTGGGAGCTGTGGGCAGACACCAACATACCAAGACAAGTGCAAAGAAGAGTCTGGCATTTGGAGCACAGGAGGTAAATAACCTCAGATCACGTTTCTTAGAGAATTTCAAAGGATGCACCTTGGTTTTCCATGCTGTGCTAAGCACCGTGTGCAGGAGCACGGGAAAGCCAATGGACAGGTATTGAACAAATACTTGAAATTGAGAAAACACTATTTGGGATTCTGAGCCATAGCTGCAGCTCCTGACCCTGCCACAGACAATTCATGGGACCTTGGGCAAGTCTCTCTGTATTCTGCATATCTTACTGCTGCAGCTTAAAATAAAAGTATTGAAACTTCATTTCCTCACTGTTTGTCTTCTTTCCCTTCACAAAGCAGCAAGATTTTTTATGATTCTTCTCCACAACGTCTAAAAAGGAGATTAAGGTCTTTCTTGAAGTTGCCTGTCTGTTGTGAACTGTAAATAATAAATATGCAATTCTGTTATATGAAAGAAAAAGCTTTATCTTCCATATTATATCACTGTTCAAAAAGTCCCATTGCTATTTCAGCTGGAAAAATCAAGCATCAATTTTCAGCCAATACTGGGACAGGAGTTTTTTCTGCATTCTGTGAAAAAAATGGGGACATGTGACACCCCAGAACCACTTGCATATTCTGGTTACTGAATGACATGAGGTGTGCAAGGACAATTTCTGAAATATTTTCTAACTGCTGGTTCAACTACATGCAAGAAGGGCATAAATGCTGCAGCTTAGATAAATCCATGGCCTTTCCAGCTTAATGGCAGTGTTCAGCTTGCTGTCATTCCCACTGCCAGCAGTACTTCTCTATTTAATTGTTGAAGTGCTTCTGCTACTGAACAACTGATGTCAAGTGACCCTTAAAGGAGGAACATTGCAGATGGGGAAGGTTCAATTTTTATTTATTTTTCCCCCATTAATATTATTATAATGAAAGTGGTACCAAAATTAGAGAACTCTGAATTCACCCCCAGGATTTTCCAGCTGGAAAAGATCACTGCAGGATATACAGCTTTTACTTGGAGGACACAGCTCTGCAATTCTACACGTGGATTCCTCTCCATCCTTCCCCCTACACACACATGGCATCAGTTCATGCTTCCCTTCATGCTCCCTCCTCCTCACATCTGTAATTTACTCAGGAGTTTAACTGAAACTTACTCTCAACCCTTCTGCTGCTCAAACCATCAATTAGGTTTTGTTCAGACCTGAGTCCAGACAGAGATGTTTGGAAACACAGAGCTGTGCTGGGCTGTAAATCTGTCACACTCAGAACTGAACACAGCAGGAGAGCAGAGGAGCCATCCACTGTTACTTTGGCCATATTGAGTTCACTGTAGAATTACATATTTTGTATTCCTTTCCCAGCAGCTCCCAGGCTTAGTTCCTCTAATTCCCTAGAAATTTCCATGGTAACACTCAGAGATATCACAATGAATTCAGCAGCACCTCTGCTTGACTTTGTTTGGAACAGAGGCAGCATCACTTTACACAGGTGGGACCTGTCCCTGGACACCTGGGGATCAGCACAGGAGGAGGTGGGAACGGAATAATTTCCACTCTGCACTCAAGAGGAACTGGGCATTGGTCTTGGTTCTGTCACTGGTTTCTGGGGTAATTGTGACCAAATCTATTTGAACATAGAATCATGGAATCATTAAGGTTGAAAAAGACCTCTGAGATCATCAAGTCCAGCCTTTGGAACAGCACCTTGTCAAGTAAACCACAGCACCAAGTGCCATGTCCAGTCACTTTTTGAACATTTCCAGGGATGGTAACTTTACCACCTCCCTGAGCAGCCTGTTTCAATGCTTAACCACCCTTTCAGTGAAGAAATTCTTCCTGATGTCCAACCTGAATGTCCCCTAGCACAGCCTGAGACCATTCCCTTTTGTCCTGTCACTTGTTTCCTGGGAGAGGAGGCTGACCCACCATCTGGCTACATTGTCCTTTCAAGTAGTTGTAGAGAGGGATAAGATCCCCTCTGAGCCTCTTTTTCTCCAGGCTCAAACATAGTAAAAATTGTTTTATATTACTAGTGTAATTTTAGTTTACATTTAATTTATAAATTAATTTGGAACAGTATCATTATAAAAGAATAAACTGTGCACATCCTATAGGGCCTTTGTCATATCTGCCCAACCCATGTGCATCTTTCAAGCGCTTGGGAAGTCACACTGGATGCATCTAGTTGGGCAATTGAACTGATCTCTGCATTTCTGTTTTCCACTCTAACTCCACACTGATCAACATAATGCTAAGAATTACAAAATGCTGCTGTAATGCACATAAGCTATCAAATCTGCCTTCCCTCTATCCATTTAGGATTAATTATTCTCATTTTTGTCCTTGTCAATGTTTCATACAGGATTATTTTCCTTTAAAATGGGAGCATATGATTGCCTCAACATATCCCTTCCCCTCTTAATGAAAGCCTACCTATCCCCTAAAGCTCCAGAAGACAAAATTAATGCCACAACATCTGGATTTTATTGGTAGGAGTGACAACATGCTCCAATTTTTCTTTACAGTCAATTTTTCCCTGAGAGACAAAAAAATGCCTGGACTTTCTGCAGCAGATAGGCTTTTGTCTGAATGTGATGCAAAATGCACTGATGAAACAAGCTCACCTGGATGATTATCCCTTTCCCAAGAAAGGATGCAATCAGGGCAGGGACTTTTGTTCCAAAATGGATCAAAGACAGAGGCAGAACTGAAACTGCCAAAATAAATGGAGCCCTAAACTTGTATTTTAGTGTCTCTGAGTTCAACACAGGAGTGTGTGTTTGTGTGACCTTTTGTGTATTTTAGAGAGAATCAGGGTTTGTCTTCCTCCATGTCTGAGTTTTTATGTGAACAGTTCCACATCACTGGAGAAGTTTGGGGTTTTTTACCCCTGAAAAGTCACATCCAACAAAAACAATCAAAGTTATATAATTGGATCCATTTCATACAATCAGAATCANTTCCTTTCCCAGCAGCTCCCAGGCTTAGTTCCTCTAATTCCCTAGAAATTTCCATGGTAACACTCAGAGATATCACAATGAATTCAGCAGCACCTCTGCTTGACTTTGTTTGGAACAGAGGCAGCATCACTTTACACAGGTGGGACCTGTCCCTGGACACCTGGGGATCAGCACAGGAGGAGGTGGGAACGGAATAATTTCCACTCTGCACTCAAGAGGAACTGGGCATTGGTCTTGGTTCTGTCACTGGTTTCTGGGGTAATTGTGACCAAATCTATTTGAACATAGAATCATGGAATCATTAAGGTTGAAAAAGACCTCTGAGATCATCAAGTCCAGCCTTTGGAACAGCACCTTGTCAAGTAAACCACAGCACCAAGTGCCATGTCCAGTCACTTTTTGAACATTTCCAGGGATGGCAACTTTACCACCTCCCTGAGCAGCCTGTTTCAATGCTTAACCACCCTTTCAGTGAAGAAATTCTTCCTGATGTCCAACCTGAATGTCCCCTAGCACAGCCTGAGACCATTCCCTTTTGTCCTGTCACTTGTTTCCTGGGAGAGGAGGCTGACCCACCATCTGGCTACATTGTCCTTTCAAGTAGTTGTAGAGAGGGATAAGATCCCCTCTGAGCCTCTNCCAAAATGGATCAAAGACAGAGGCAGAACTGAAACTGCCAAAATAAATGGAGCCCTAAACTTGTATTTTAGTGTCTCTGAGTTCAACACAGGAGTGTGTGTTTGTGTGACCTTTTGTGTATTTTAGAGAGAATCAGGGTTTGTCTTCCTCCATGTCTGAGTTTTTATGTGAACAGTTCCACATCACTGGAGAAGTTTGGGGTTTTTTACCCCTGAAAAGTCACATCCAACAAAAACAATCAAAGTTATATAATTGGATCCATTTCATACAATCAGAATCATTAGATGCTTTGGGTTAAAAGGGATCTTAAGGATTATCTAGTTCCAATTCCACTGCCATGGGCAGGGACACCTTCCACTAGGCCAGTTTCCAACTGATTTCTACCAGAAAGAGAAAAGATCTTGCCAGTTTTAGGGAAGACTTACCTTCAGAAGGAGCTCCTGGGCCTCCCATGCACCCCATCAGGAAATATAGGAACAACAGTTCAAGGAACACCAGGTTTAGATTGAGCTCTCAGTCTTACAGAGGTTTTTCTTGGTCCTAAGGATGCTCTGGATTTGGACAAGTCTTAGTATTCTAGGTGATTTCCTAGTTATCTTTTAAATTTGAGGTAAAACCTGTCTCACTTAGGGTGACAAACCATTTGTTCCATTATTTTTCATGGAAGTATTTGGCACAGTGAGAGAAGATTTATTTATTGATGTATCTATTTATTGAAAGGTAATGCAAGGTAATTAGGAGAATTTCCTCCAATTAGACATTATTTTTATGTTGAAAATAAGGAGATGAAGACTTCTTAGAGAATGAAATGTGTCTCATAAGACTGACATTCCTCCCCAAAAACACCCACAAACTGAAGTATGTTGAGAGTATCAATTCTGGATGTAGCTGTGGGAGTGATGCAGGGTCATGGAAATAATACAGAAGTGGAGCTTTGAACTACAGCTTCTCCCATGGTGTTCTACAGCTTTGGATGGGAAGGAAGCATTTGGGTAGGAATGGGTGGGAATACACTGGAAAATTCACCCACCCTGCAGCAGACAACTTTTCTATATGATTTTTTGGCATGTGTCTTAAAGCCCCTCAGATCTTTACATCCTCGTTAAGCCATGTACAAATTGTCCAATGCCACACACACTGCTATTTGCCTGGGTTTCACACTGCCCACATAATTATATGACAGCCTTCAAGTCAGCATTTCCCTGTTGGGAGTTAAATTCAAGAAGTGCCTAAACTTAGTGTCAAAACAGGGTTTCATCTTGTGACAGAGCTTGTCTCTATTCCAAGGATTTTGTAGGCAAAACCTGCCTTGATTTGATGTGGGAGATGTGGGATATCACAGTGTGGTGAAAGCAGATAGTCTACATTGCAATTCCTGCTGCTCATTTTTGCTTTCCAGTGAGGATTCACCAGAAGCAAAATGAGTCTCCAAAGGAAACAGCTGTCCCTGGGTTAAATATGAATATTCGAGTGATTAAGGGCTTCCTAGTAATTCTCTTATCTACCTTGTGAGTTTAAGTAGCTTATGTTCTTCCAATTTGTTCTCATGCAATCTGGATTTCTGGGGGGCTTTTGGGAACTAGAGCCTTCTCACTGTACAGTGTACCTGTACAAGATGCACTTTCCCAATTGATTCTGTAACTGGGGCTACTTCTGGGCCATAAAATATAATNAAAATAAAATAAAAATAAATTATATCTGTAAACTAAAATATAAATTATAGTTGAAAGACACTATTCAAACGTCTTAAAAAATGTTGTTTCCCACAGCAGAAGACTGGACTGAAACGATTCAGGACATTCCTGTAGTTTGTATCTGCTGCCATTTTATTTTTGTAATACCAGATGGGTTTCTGAAAAGAGTTCATTATATGACTTCTATTACTATAAAAAAGAAAAAGTTACTTCCACTTCCAAAGAAGGGCTAATATGAAAATAGAGAGGAGAGAGGACATTATCAAGATATTGCTTCAGAGACAAATCATCATTTCCTTTTCCCAAATTAGTGATTGGGCTTTACTAGTGATAGCCTGTGTTCCAACCTGACAATCAAAAGCTGTTTGTCTGTTTTCTAGGCAAAAAGTCCACTGAGGTGGAGGTAGTGGGAGCAGTTTATTAAAGCACTAGATCTGTGCTCACAACCAAACTGTTAAGTTGCTTGATGACTGTGCATGGCACAGGAACTGGAGCCCAGATCAGTCCTGAACTGAGAGAGTAGTTGTTGAAATATTAAATAAAGGCAGAGAAGCAATACAAACTCCTCTTTCACTGTTATTTTGCATAATGTCCCTGCTCATGACACAGGGATTGGAATAAATTATCTTTAAGGTCCTTCCAACCCAAACCATTCCATGATTCAAAATTCTTGAAGCTATTTAGTCTGAAGAATACTCAGATGTTGGAATCTAAAAAGTACAGATGGAAAAGAAAGACTATTCTGGAGACTATAAGTGGGAATAAAATGCCCAAAGCATTCAGGTTATTCTGGTCTTGTACAGACTTTGCACTTCCACAGACCTGAAATTTGGGTGAAGCTTGTCCCCGTGGTGTGACTTCAAACACCTCAGGTGATCCTGTTGTATTGAGTCTTGGGTACCAAAAAGGGCTACTGCCATCAACAGTTCTAGACAAGACTCTTCATCATAAAAACTTTGAGGTAATTCAAATTAATCACAGTCTAAATGTGCTTCTCCATTCATTAGAAAAACAATTTGAGCAACCAGTGCAGAATTCCTTCTCAGTGCATCTCTTAACTGAGGAAGATGTGTCCTGTTCTTCATGTTTTTGAAAGCTTTAAAAGCTTTCAGGGTTATTTGGTGGCAAATCATAACCAATGAGGGTCTTAATTCCACTTTCAGATATGTTAAAATGGTAGTTTGGCAGCAGGTAATCTTGCAGATCCTTTCCTGTACCCAGCTATTAATCTTTCAGAGCTTAAGTTTTCTTTAATGGAATAAAAATAAAAGTAGTGCCCATGACTAGAAAGATGTTGTGAAGATAATTGCAGTTAAAATTGCAGGGTGATACTACACTACAGAAACAGAGTTTAGATCATTGATAAGCAACCCATTAACCAAAACATTTATATGATGTCCTGGAAAATCCTTATAGACATCTAAAACACGACATTGCTCTTTTCCCTCTGGCCCTCAGTCTCTTTTAAAGACCACATGTGCTCTGCTTGTTCTCTGCTGGTCACTGAACTAATTTATTCCAGCCTGCCAGTTCCATCATCATGCCAATTCCTTTGGCATCCCAACTTCTTTAATTATTTTATGCAAACTGTAGTTGCCCAGTGGAAATACTTTACTGAATCAGGCTACTCAAACATGTCTTCTCCTTTGAATGTGCTTTGTCTTGCAAAGGAAGTAGAGAGAGAAAATTCGATGAAGAGTTAGGGGAAAAGGAGAGAAAAAGAAAAGCATTCATATTGCATCTGGTTGATTTTACAATAATGCAAATGAAAAGGAATTAAAAGTGCTTTTTACTGGTAAAGGAGAAAACGTGAGAGAGAGGTCGTGCTGTTTCACAAGTTTCTGTTTGTCATTAACGCTGTATTAATTTCTTTTCTCCCTTTTAACTTTGTGTTAGCTCTTTGCTTCTCCCTCAGCTCCTTAAACTGTAGCAGCTGATGATGGACACGTATCCCATTTAGTCATGAGAGACCTGTGTCTATCTCCCATTAGATTAATGTTTTCAAATCATATTGCACAAAGTAATAACCATCAGCCTGCTGGTAGCTTTTACACATTTTAAGTAATTTTTCTCCCTTGTCAAGGCATCAAATTAACATTGTAAAGGAGAAATTTAATGCCCATGCAGTATTTAGTCAGAGAAACAGAGAAATTATGTCTAATCAGTCCTGGTGTGAGTGATTTCATTAATTCCTATACTAGCAGTTCCAGATATTTTATGTTGTCAATCATCTATTTTCTTTCCTGTTAAAAAACAAGTTAATTAGCTCTGTTTTTCCCTCTTTTCCAGAAACTTTGATGCCTTCAAACTACTGTACTCTCTCTCTCTCAAAAAAAAAGCAAACCAACAACTATTTGAATGAGTCATCCATGATTTTAGAACTTATTCCAGATGGGGAATGAAAACCACTGCAAATTCATAGAATCATAGAATCACAGAATGGTTTGGGTTGGATGGTACCTCGTTCATCTCGTTCTGACCCTCTGCCATGGGCAGGAACACCTTCCACTAGACCAGGTTGCTCATGGCCAGAACAAACTGGTAAGTAATCACTGACTACTTGCCTTTATATTAATATGTGAATAGCATTGATGGAGGTTTACAGATCTATGGCACAATTTAGTCCAAGCAATTTGGGAAATTTGGCTGCTCACAGTTGCCTGGGAAGGCACTGCTCCTGTATCATAATGAGGTTTTGGGATCACAGAATCATTTGGGTTCAAAAAGATCTCTAGGGTCATTGTGTCCAACTTTTGAAGGTGAAAACGTAAGCAATAAAACTGTCCTTTCTCACTTAAAAACAACATCTGAAACACTCTGCTGAATGCTTCAGGATTCATTATTCATAGAGTCTCAGGGTAATAAATTCCTTCAGAGACAGCTGGACTTTTAATTTTAATTCTTGTATTGGTTCTTTAGTTGTCCATTTCTTCCCTTGAGTCATTTCTTCATTTTCCCCATTCTTTCCAAGGTCATCTGAAGGTTTTCTCAACTCATAAAATAAATTTATTCACTTGGTTTTTTATTTGTTCCCTCAAAAAACCTACTGCTTCCAGCAACCAACTTGTCCCTTCCTTTATTCAGCCTGAGGACCAGACTTGCTCAACAAATAGCTCCAATTTATGTCCATCATTCAGTGTAAGGTGATTGTCAGTGTGGGAGAATATGATATAATACAGCTCTGTCTGCTCTGTTTCCTCAGCTCCAGGGGCCTTTTTGTGGTGCCATTGACCTTGGCAGAGCTGAGGAGTTTTATTTAGTGTTGCTGTTTTCTTCACTGAAGTTTACATACTTTAAGTGGCTTGGAAGATGTGTTTCTCTGTGTGTGTGTGTTTCAGACAATAAATGACTCTGGGCATTCTGATTCTATCAGTCAGGGAGATCTATCCCCCCCTGCTCTGAAGGCAGCTAAATTTTATACTGAAACAGTTGAATATATTATATGCTGGTTGTATTATTGAAAATATATGTTATGGTTTGTTTTTTTTTTTACTTTATGAAAACCACTTTATTGTTGTGTTGATGCTTTGAAAGCCCTGCTTTGTACCCAGGTGATACTATGTTTTCTCAATGCATAAGTAGATGACTAATTTTTAGAGTTAATATTCTGAAATTTATTTCAGTAGGAGAGATTTGTAAAATTGAATACCTAGGAAAAATAAAGAAAATATATACAGGAAAAGATGTGTTTCTATGGAAGAGCATCCCTGCAATGACAAAGTATTGAATGCTGGAAGCAACTTGGTAAATAGTGCAGCCACCTCCAAATACATTCCTTCAAGATTCAGCCAATAAGCACTTTGTGGCATTAGTCTATAATACCACAGTAACTTTAAGAGTCTGAACATAAACAATGGTGATCATATATAAGAAATAAGTAATTACCTAAGTAAATAAGTGAAAAGAAGCTTCAATATCTGGTTATCATCTCTGGAAAGAAATATCCCAGTCTGAGAAAAACAAGAACGTTATCTACAAAACATGGGTGTCTTTCTATAAAATCCGTTGTGTTTTTGTGTCAGATCAGAGATTTACCAACTACTGAACACAGCAGATCTGGAATGGCTTTGGGAAAGAAGTTTTTGGCCAGAACAGGAATGTGACTGAAATAACCTTTCGGAATGAAGAAGGGCTAATTTTTCTGGAGTTCTCTGGACATTATAACCTCCCAAGCTTTCTATAGACTATGAATGGATGAGGAAACAATAGGAAGTGGATAAAGGGGAACAAAACATTTCCTTTTGTTTCTTCATGATTTTTTCCCATAAAAATGTTTGGGGTGTGATCAAATAAACACAAGCATTTCAGGAGATTTATTTTCCAGTCCAAGCATGATTTCATGTTTGTCTGTGCCCTTGATTATGAGTTTATTGAAAATATGAAGTGAACATTTTAATGTTTCATGACAGGTATTATTGGTCACAGCAGAATTATCAACTCCCCCAAATTCTTTATCAGAATATTCACCCTCGGCCATCATTATTTCTGAAGAGGAAAGGTAGCAAAGATATTGCAAGGAAAAATGACTTTTCTAACACTTCCTACCTCAGGTGCAATACTGGTCTCTTTGTAGCTGTGAATAGAGGTGAGGTAAGGTCAGGAGAAACAGGAAATACCTTTTATCCTTGAAAAAAACCCCACAGATACTTTTAAACTCCTTTTTTTTTTTTTTTTTCCCAAATCTTAGATAGAAACAGCAACCTTCAAAATAAAATCCAACTTAAAAACAGTAGCTCTGAATTTCCCTTGAACTGTCATTCTTCAGTATCTCCAAGGCTTCCCTGTGTAACTCTACAACACACCTGGTAAAGGACATGGTACTCAGCACTTTTTTACTGTAAAAACTTTGGGGTGAAGGTATATTTTCATTTTGAGTCCCAAGGCAAATGTTTCAGTGCTTGGATCTTTCTCCTACCTTTAGCTTTCTCGGTTTACTAGACATCCAAAAACACATCTTTCTTTACTTTCTATTTCTAGTCCATTGATGTTTCCATCACAGCTGAGTCATCTCACAGACAAAGCAGAAAGAATGGGACTTTAGGGTACAGGTCTTCTGACTTAGATGTTTGTTTTGGGATGAGATGAGTCACACTTGATGGGTCTTATTTTTCGCCATTTATTGCAGAGAGAGTTCAGAGGAATATATCAGATATAGATGTCAAGATAGAAAAGGTGGTGAGTACTATCCTGGCCTATGTATTACACTGCCCATCACTTCACATTTGGGTGTCCTGAATTTGTTCAGTGACCTCACTAAAGGACTCAAGATGTCATCATGCCAGTGTTTCACCTGCAGGAGCTGGGAGAAAATAAGATTATTTTTTCTTTTGCAGATTTTATTAGTTACTGTAGAAGAAATGATAATTATTATATCACTGATTGCTTAAAATAAAATACTCATAGACTCATGGAATAGTTGGGTTTGGAAGGGATCTTAAAGATCATCCAGTCAACCCACCGTCATGGGCAAGGACAACTTTCACAAGACCAGGGTGCTGCAAGATCCATACAGGCTGACCTTGAACACTTCCAGTGATGAAGCATCAACAATTTCTCTGATCAACTTGTGCCAGGGTCTCACCACCCTCACAGCAAAGAATTTCTTCCTAATATCTAATCTAAATCTACCCTCCTTCAAGTATCAGAAGGTTTGCTAATGGCAGGTATAAGACAGACCTCATTCAAAACATGACATTTTGTGTTCAGCTCTATCTGTCAGCTCCAAACAGTCTTTGGAGATACTTACCTAAATAATCTCAGCAATGTTGTGTGGATATCTGTACACAAATGGTGACAGAAACCATGAGGTGGCCAAAGAAGTTTTGAAGGTGCCATCCAGACGTATTTCCTTCTCTGTCCTTCTCATGTCATAGGTCCTTTTCCATGACTGCTGCCTCTCTTGTCCCTTGAATCTCTTAATAAAGTTCTGAGGTATCCAGAGGTCAGATGAGATGGCAACTCCCATGCAGCTCCCCAGAGAACCTGTGGATGCCCCATCCCTGGAAGTGTTTAAGGCCAGGTTGGACGCAGCTCTGAGCAACCTGGGATGGTGGAAGGTATCCCTGCCCATGGCCAGGGATTGGAACGAGATGATCTTGGAAGTCCCTTCTAACCCAGGCCAATCTTTGATTCTATGATTCTGTGAAATTATTAAATGTGAAATTCAAAAGAGACTCTTCTGACTAGAATTGTTCAAAATCAAGCCAATGTTTAGAGTCTTCCAGGATGGGCCACAATAGCAGGAACAGGATCCCTGTTGAGTAACTTGTATATTTTTACTTCCATTCCTAAACCTTTATTTCATTAGGATGTAGAGATGATGTTACTCCTCAGATTTTGATCAGACTGTTTGTGAGCACTGGAGGAAATGTTTTGCTATTAGGGCAGTATTTGATGATCAAACAACATTTGCAATCTCCCCTGGGGGAAGGACATGGGACCAGATGTTAACACCTACTTCATTGAACCTGGTCTACATTGTCCACCCTCACTTCCCATCCCCACCCTGCTTTGCAATAACATCCCGCCAGGCCAAGCCCATGAAATTTTACTCCTCAGATCTTGTGCTGAAGTCAGGAACCTCTGATTGGAGCACAGTCTATCTTTAGAACAAAAAGAAAGCAACAAAAACAAACCACTCAACTCCAAATTTGTAAAGTTCAGGTGACAAAAAATACTTTCTTCAGACTCTGCTCCTCTGGGTAACTTACTGTCACTGGTACATTCCCAAACATAAAAATAAAAAAAAAAAAGATTTAAAAAAACCCCACAAAAAAACAAAACCAACACAAACCAAGAAAAAAAGAAAAAAAGAAAAGAAAATTTTCTCTTGAATTTTTCTGATTCTGAGTCCCTACAGCCCAGTTCTGTAAATTAACTCTTAGTAAAGAGCCCTGTGGCACCATTTCACCAAGTAGCTTTCCTAGATCCAAGTTTTGCTGTAAATCTTTTGGAACTGCACATGGCATTGACATGCTTCATCCCAGACTTTAGCAGCCCACAGTCTTGATGTTGTGCTTTATTTGAACTGAAATTACATTTAGTCAGAGCTTGAAATTTCTGATTTGCTCAGATGTCATTGTTTTCATATACGAAGCTCCTGCTCTGTACTTTTTTCCCTTCACCCTTTCCCTCTTGAATTATTTAACATTTAGAAAGCTGAGCTTTGCCACTTTTATTTCCATCCCCAGTTTTATTGCTATCTAAGTGATTTACAAATCAAGCCTTGCATCTAATGGCACTGTGTATTTCCATTTCCAGTGCTCTTCTTTACTGTCGGCTCTTGTTGGATGGGGCAAACCTCAGACACAAATAACTGAAATTAATGTCAAATTGCATCATGTGCAGCTTGAATTTCAATTATGAGATCTGAGTAAAAATGCCTGTTTTCAGCAAACAGCAGCAGCGCTGTGAATTGCTTGGCCCCAGAACACACATTACTAGAAAGCATCACACGCAAGACAAAGATGCAGAATCTCAAAATCTTAAAGCAAATCTCCTTGGCATTTAGTTAAGGCCAATAAGCTGTGAGAATGAGCAGTCATTCAGGCCTTCAGCTTCTCTATGCCCTGCCCTGTGATACGTCTGTGCCTGTTTAGAGCTTGGAACTCAACAATTTTCTTCATGGATAATATGGAGTGAGCAGGGATTAATTTTGCCTCCAAAGCTCTAGTGCATCCTAAATATGTGGTAGTTTGTGTGCAAGGCTTTGAGTTCAGCCCATATTTAATTCCGTGCTCAGGGACTTGGAGGTGCTGGTCGACAGTGGGGGAACATGAGCCCAGGTGTACCCAGGTGGTCAAGGAGGCCAATGGCACTTGGCCTGTATCAGGAATAGTGTGGCCAGCAGGATGAGGGAAGTGATTGTCCCTCTGTACTGAGAACTGGTGAGGCCACACCTCAAATCCTCCCTTCAGTTTTGGGCCCCTCACAGCAAGAAAGACATTGAGGTGATAGAGCTTGTCCCGAAAAGGGAATGGAGCTGGGGAAGGGTCTGGAGCACAAATGTGATGAGGAGGGGTTCAGCCTGGAGAAAAGGGGGCTCAGGGGAGACCTTACTGCTCACTACAACTGCCTGAAAGGTGGTTGGTCTTTTCTCTCAGGTCTTAAGTGAGAGGACAAGAGGTAAATTGTACCAGGAGAGGTTCAGATTGGTTATTAAAAAAAAGTCACTGAAAGAATGCCTAAGCACTGGAATAATTTGCCAGGGGAGGTGTTGGAGTTACCATTTCTGTAAGTTTTCAACTTTTTCTGGATGTGGGACTTGGGGATATGGTTTAGGGGTGATCATGGTGGTGCTGGTTTAAGAGTTGTACCAGATGATCGTGAACATCTCTTCCAACCTTGATGATTCTGTGATTCATTGAAAGGCTCAGTGTGTGTGAAGATTCAATGGAAAGATGCTTTTCTCTAGTTCTTATTTGTGGTCCACATGGTGATATAAAGTAGCTAAACTTTCTTGAGTTTTCTGTAATATTTGGAGGAAAGAATTAGGTGTATTGAGATGAGATAGATTTTATCTTCATGCAGTTGTCTAAATGGGTCAAAGGAATCACATTCTCACATGCCTTTTCCTCTCCATTGTCTTCAAAGGATGTTGAGGCACAAGGTTATATTTAAAGTCTACAAAGTGCAGTGCCCTGTCACTGTCGAAATTTATGTGGCTTCAAACACTTCAGCAACTGAATGACCTACATATCCCCTCCAAACAGAGGTATAGTAATGCACCTACACATTTTGCCTCTTCAACTTCCTGAAGAAAATAAGTTCCTTCCATTAGAAAGTGATTGCAACTTCTGTATATTCTACCCAGGAGTAAAAAATCATCATCTTGCATCCCTGTTGCTCTGTGAGCACTGCTCTCAAAGTAAGAAAAAATACCTTTCTATGAGCATAAAAAGTATGAATTTTCTGAATGCTACATGCCCAAGTGAAGCTAATGAAGGTGTCCAGCTGCCACTCGAAAAAGCCAGATAAATCCCACTTATTTGTGCAAAAACCATCTAGAATCTGATGTTCTGTTTAAAATGACAACAATTTATAATACTGGAAAGCTGCTTTCCTATAGTCTGGTGCATGTCTTGCAGCCACATTCATCTCTAAGCAAACACTGAAGACCAACCCAGCACATTATTTAGTCAGGTGAACTTTAAAATTTTTACTACTTTAAAACACAGAGAGCTTGCAAAGGTATTTCTAATGGGGATTGGGATGTGAGTTTTTGTTAAGTCTCTCAGTGGTTAAATCTTCCCTTGAACTGCATAAGAAAAAGAGCAAAAGCAAATTTCTATAATTATTCTGCTGAAAATACATTTTAGGCACAGAAAAGAGATAGCAAGCTATCTTGTCTTGTGTCTGCTGGCTCCCAGCTCAGGGTTTTGGCTTTGGTCAGACATGCAGGGCTGCGCTGAGGCCATGAACCCCATTTGTTTGCCCCAACAAATGCTTACACAAGTGAATTGTTACTTGGGGCTTTAGAACTGAAGGGGATGAGCCAAACTCAGTCTCTCTTGGTAGGCAGCACATCACATAGACTCTGCTTTTCACTCGTGCTGATGTTTCTGTGCACTTTCTGAGTTCCCAAATGCAAACCCCCTTACAGGGCACTGAAATTGCTTGGGATGAACTTGGATAAGCTGCAGCTGCTGCTGTGAGGGCTATGCTTTGGAAAGAGATTCTTTTTCATTTATTATGTCTGTCTAAAAATAACGTGCTTAATCTAAGATGATGATTTAGGCTCCCTCTGTACCTGCTGGACTGACAGATTCTGCACCAGAAGGTGCTTCATCCCATTCTGAGGCAGAGCTGTGATGTCTCTGATAAATATACAGGAAGTTTAGACATCTGGCTCAGATTAAGTATTCAGCTCTTAGATAGTAAAGTCAGGTGAAAGCAAATTCAGCCTCAATAGGAGTCTGCAAAATTGCTGACCAACAAGATTAGGCACGTTAAACTTAAAACATGCAACTTAAACAAAGAAGACCTTATTCTGGAAGTGTTCCAGCGGAAAAAAAATACAAGATAGAGTCCTTTGCAGAAGAAAATAGAGGGGGCAAAGCAATATGTAAGACAGGCAAATAAAACCCAATGACAAAGGTAAAACAAGCCATTTATATTTCTGTCAGGTTCTCTGGTTTATTGTGGAGCAAAAGCTTTTGAAAGTCAACAGAAAGGTCAATCAGCAGGTGGAAATTTTATGAAAAATATTTAGACTGGCTTTTATTACCCAGTGTAAGAGAAAACCAATTAAATAATCCTACTAAAAGTAGGCAAAGGAATGACATTAGCACTCCCAGAATGTAATGATCATTACCAAGGACATGTATTGTCCAGTTACTTGCCTTTGGTGGTGGTGGTGGAATCAATTATGTTTCACCTTTTAACTGCCTTTTAAAGCCTGGTAAAATGGATTTAATGCAGCATCAAAGATACAGTAATAAAACAAGGGGGATAGTAAAGCAAAAAGTGAATAATAGTGAAAGTATGATGTAAAGCACCTATAAATGCTGGTCTGAAAAAAAAGAAAACCAGGCCACCTTTTCACTTGGGAAGATGGTTTAAATCAGTACTGCTCCATTGCAGCCACGAGTGCAGAACAAAATCATTGTGGTAATGCCTTGTATCCATGGACAATCCTTGATTCCTGCAGCATAGTCCCCTATGGAAGATTTAGCCTTTGTTCTTATTGAGTTTGATTCTTCAACAAAAAAACCCCTGTGATGATGTGAGTCTGTGTCAGGTTGTTACAGAGTGATAGAAAAGGCTGGAAGGGACCTCTAAGATCATCCAGTTCCAATCCCCTGCTATGGATGGGACACATTCCACTAGACCAGGTTGTTCCAAGACCCATCCAGCCCAGCCTTGAGCACTTCTAGGGATGGGACAGCTTCTCTGGGCAGCCTGTTCTAGTGCCTCAGCACCCTCACAGGGAAGAATTTCTTCCCTGAAGAATCTCTTTTCAGATTAAAGTGTGATACAAACGCAACAATGGTGTACCTTGAATTAATCACCTGGGTACCCATCTTACCCCCTGTATTTTGTGAAACTGTACAGATAAAGGTAGCCAAAATAAGTGAGATTCAGGACAAAGTAGGTTCCTCTCATCCAGCTAACCTCAGGTCCAGCAGCAGCAAAGCTGAACATGTGTCCCCCAAAAGTTCACACACAACACAAACAAAGTCACACAATACGCACGCAACCAGCCACAAAGATGATGAGAGCAGTATATTTGCCAGCTCACACAACCATTAACAGCACAGACACCACACTGCCTTCCTCCTCCCCAGCCAGCTGGGATAGGAGTTGCTGCAGAAATACACACAATTCCTGCAGCAGCTGGCCCCGAGCTCCCAGTCCTTGCCTGAGGCTCGTACCAGGACTCTCCAACCCTCGGTGCCCCCAGGGCAGCAGCTGCCACCAGAACTCCCACCCTGCTCCCAGCCAGCCTGGCTTGCAGCCCATCACATTTATATGCTGGCTCAGGATTATGTGTTCGCCAGCACAGGAAAGAGCAACAGGATTTAGGAATAAGACAGGACAGATTATGAAGTGAAGGGCTCAACCAGACAAACATAATGACCAGCAACCGGTTTGCCCATAACCATTTTCCCTCTATTTTCTCCATTCTTTCTTTTCTTCCATCTTTTGGTCCATCTCAATCCCTCCCTTCTGCTGACTCCCATCCACTCCCACCCACAGTCTTGCACATTCCCTCATTCTCCTTAGAACTTCCTGCAATAGCTTTCAAACAATCGCTAAGTTCTTTGTCCTTCTGCATCCCCACAGTAAGTCCTCACTCTCTCCAGGCAAGAACCCCTCCATTTTTCAAGGTATTTCTGGGCAGGCATTTTTTTCAGCTGACTCATCCACCTGGTGTGGATTAACAGATGAGGTTACAAGGGTTTGTCCTCGGCCTCCCTGGGTCTCTGTGTTTGGAAAGATGAGCCCTTAATCATATAGCTCACCAAAAAGAACATGACATTTCTTTTAGATCTTTTTCTGTGTTTTATTTCTTATTTTCACTTGCCCTTTGTGTTGTCCTCCATTCCCTGCCTTGGCTGCCAAATAATAACAAAATGTCACCAGTTTCTGCAGCAAGGAGAAAGTTTCCTTACTGGTTTGCTCATACAGGGAACCTTCCTCCTGTGCCCGGGGTCATTGGGACATCCAGTTGTGTCTCTTCAGCCCATGAAGTAATGGCATTAACCCATTTATACCACAAGCCATAGTGGGTTACCTCATGTTTCTCATGAATGAGTATTCAAAGGATCACAGACTCACTCAAAATATAGAATTTAGGATGGAAAATTTTTTTCTGAAGTGTTCCTGTGGGTCTGCAGAGAAGCAGACAAGTTGTGCTGCTTTACATTTGGAATGAGTGCACCTTAGTGGTCCCAAATTGAATATATGATTATTCAAGTGTAAAACCATAAACATGTCCACCAATACAAACACTCAGATTCTTTAAACTCCTGGAAGTGTTCAAGGCCAGGCTGGACAGGGCTTTGGGCAACCTGGTCTAGTGGAAGGTGTCCTTGCCAGGGGCAGGGGGATTCTATAATTCTATGATTGCTTTAGAACTACTCCACATAATTGTCCACCTTTCATTGCAGAAATATTTATCAAGCTATTTTTGTAATTTTGGGTCAGTTATTTAAATGGATTTTTTTGTTATTTTTTCAAGTTTGCAGTACTTAGTTTATTCTTTCTCTCCATTTTAATTCTATATAAGGTTCATATTTGCATGATTATCTTAATGCAAAGTGATTTTTTCTCTCTGCAGTGAAAGTAAACAGTTTTATAACTTAGTTGTTTAGTCAGTGTATTGGAAGCTGAGTATTTTTTGAGATGCAGATCAAAATCTTTTTTATGGGCTTTGTAGCTTCATGAATCAGAAAACACAAAAAATACATGTTATGTTGAAATACATGATCTAGTCTCAAAATGTTTAAAACCACAGAGTTTTTTGCACCAAAGACTATTTTGCAGTGCCTTGGGAACCAAGGGAAATATGTCATGGCTATGGAATTGTTTCCCACAACAGTAACATTTTCTGAAGGCACATCCTAATGAAATTGGAAAGTTGGAGAGAAGTTTGTGAAATGCCATAGGGTGGTCTGTATGGATCAATGAGATTACTTTGGTCCCTAAACCCTGTCCTTATGAACTGCTAACATATCAGCAAGGCAGCTTCACTAGGCAAGACCCCAGCTACACTTCCAACTTTTCCTGCAGAACAGGAAGGGTAAGGAAAATGTCAATCTCTACTTTGTTGTGATTTGGAGCCTGGTCTGGCCTCCAGACTAGGATAATCCATTCCACTCTATTAAAGGAAAGAGAAAATCCATTTCATCTCTACTATTACATTCCATCCCTTTTAAAAGAAATAGAAACTGCTTAAACAGGAAGATTTTTATCTCTGTCTGAAGTCAAGTTCTTAGACAAGCTTGTCATTTGGGCCAGAAGAAGTAAATTGAAATGTGGAATCTGTTCTATTTCACACTCCTTTTTACCTTCTTCCCAGTGCTTGTAACTGTATATGAATCCTTTAACTACAACATCATGTAGTTAATGGCAGGAGAGAATATGGGGCACAGAACCAGTAGTGCTTTAAATCCTAAGAGCTCTGTTTAAACAAATGACCATCTTTCATTCTTCAGAATACGAATGATGTCGTGATGAAAGGTCAAAGGCAAAGCTTTTAAACCAAACTAGAAAATAGGATTAAAGACAGTGCAACCTTACTCCTTTCTAATTACCTTTTACTTGCTTTATAGGGGACATGGAGGATACAGGTCACCTCTGCAAACTGAAAGTGTCTTATAATGTCAAATTGCATTCCAAACCCTTCCATTGGTGTAGAGTTACTTAATTTACCCAAGAAATCCTGCAAAATTGCTGCAAGCCATAAAATTCTTCCACATGAAGAGGGGGTTTTGTCTCATTTGCATCCCATGCTTCGCATCCCATCCTTCATTCCTGCTTATCCTGTCCAGGTCTCCCCAACATTTTCCATGTGTTTCTCCTGAATGCTCACCCTAAACAGCAATAAATATCATCATCTTCAGTGTTTAGGAACTTCACTACCATTGTTGGACTTATTCTTAAGAACTTAGCTTAGAAACATCACCCTTTTCTTTCCTCATCCCATTACAAGCTGCATTCTTTACAAAACAGGATTCTCAGGGGCAATTAAAATACAAATGCTAAATATTTCCATGCATCCACTTTTATTTTCCTGGAGACAGTAAAACACAGCTACAGCCCAAAGGCTGAAGAGAATTCATTACTGTGCATGTTGTTATCCTCTAATGTCATCATAAATTAGTTGGAAGACTCTCCTCCCAAAATAAAGATCAAAAAGATCCTTTGAGGTTAAAGTTTTGTTACAGCAGGAAGTTGTCCTCAAAGCATCTTCATTTCAGAGACTCTGCAGGCTTGGAAATACTCAAACCTTGAAGGTCCCCATTTTGAGTCATGCACTTTTCCCTAGGCAGTGATGGAAATAAGTAAATCAGTAGTATTGAAAATGTCCTTTTCCACCATCTTTCTAAGCCTGTTTCTATTGATCAGAAACTGGGAAGCTCATCTTCTTTCTTCAATGCCAAATACTCACCTATTATAGTGCTTTATAACAATTTAATAGTTATAATAACAAAATATTATAAATTACATTCTGATTACACATTTACTAAGAATTGATGTCATTTTCTGTTTCAGATCCCTTGCCTTGTCTCATATTCTCAATACTATTTAAAATATCTATTAAGTTTGGACCCACAGATCCACCCAAGGAAATGAGTTTCATAATAACAGAAAACCCTTTCTCATTAAGGCAAATAATGTAGGAAGACAGAGATTGGAAAAGGACAGGACAAACATTTCCAAGAGCCAGGGACCAGCTAACCTGGTGCTCTTTGAAGCATGCTGTGGTGTCCCACCTGAGCTCCAGCCACTGCCCTCTTGAGGGTTCACTCTCATGTTTAGTGGCCCACTGGAGACATCATAGACAGGCTGATGTCTAGAATACACTAGATAAAATTAGGAAGAGGAGCTGAGGCCCTATGGTGGGATGTAATTCCACTTGAAGACATTTAAATGCGAGTTTATAGGTGAAACTACCTCCATCTAGGTGAAGTGTCTACCCTCCCATCACAGCAGATGGAGATCTAGTCAGTACAGTCAATATAACTTAAACCACTAGGTATTTATTTAAGGGTAAGTGCAATTTTCTTTAGTCCTTATTGACTATTTCCACTGTTTTTTTGTTTCTTTGTTTTTGCCTTTTTTTGTTCCCCAAATCATCAATATACTCATGTAAGGCTGTGTCTCAGGTATTGCTTTGGAGATGGACAAGTTTAAAGCAATCATGCTAGTTGGCAATTTGGGTAATTGGAACATCTAAAAAAATATACTGACTAATGTTTTAGGTGTTTAAACAATGCTCATGGTAGTGACAGGATGTCTCTGCCAAATTAGCAACCTATCAACTGAGTGTATGAAGGTCATATTGAGGATTTTCAAAGAACTGATGATTTCTTGTGTTTCTGATTATTTTTACTTTTTTTTTTTTTTAATGTGTAATGTAAAGCAATTTAGAGAGATGTGATTTTCAGAAAGAGTGTGAAATCCATCCGTGTGTTCAATTTTGATACCAGCATTATTATCTTGCTGGGTCTTTGATGGAACCAGCATATCAAAAAGGCATTGAAAAAGTTTCTCATGTTTCCCATCGACTGAGGAAGTTTGGCATTCACTCATTCTGAAGAGTGTTTCTGTTCTGAATTAAGATCTTTTGCCTAGAATTTCAGATATTATCTCCAGCTGAAGATAATATTTTATCCAAGAAAATGCCTTTAGGATTACATTTGCAGATCAGGAACTAATAATGAGAATAATGTACTGAAAAAACAAAGATAAGTTTTCTGCAGCTGTATCCTTCATGCAGACAAGTAACTTCTAGACTTTTACATTTGAGAATCAGTGAGTTTTGTGTAGTTACAGGGGATTATGTTACATTTTTTGTTGCTGTTGCTATTGGTGGTGGGTTTTTCCCCCCTCTAAATTTGTGAGAAATACAATATATAGTGATCAACTTTTAAAGCAGTAATTTATTTCTTCTGAAATACTGATAGAGTTGTATGTACTATTGGCTCCCAGGTGTTTTTAGAAATAATTGATAGTGTTCCACGACAGCCATCTTACTTATCTGACATGTACAAAAAGCAAAAGGGAGAACACTTTTAATTTTAAAGGCATAAAATCAGGCAGATTCTGTCATGGTTATTCTGCTCTTCACTACACTTTTGCTTATATTAGGTGATTTTGTTATCATTAGATTCATCCTAGTTAATGTTTTGAAGATGCCACTAAAGTGGCTGAACGAAAATGAATCTATCAATATTTTCTGATAGCTGAATTCCCAAAGCAATTAATTTCATATTGCTCTCAATCTTTTCTTCTAAAAGGGAAGTGTTAGCCAATTATTTTTGTACTCTGCATTTTTGCTCTTGCAATAAAGTTTTATTTTTTCTTCTTTTCCTTCTTCTTCTTCTTCTCCTTTTTATTTCTTCTTTTCCTTCTTCTTCTTCTCCTTTTTATTTCTTCTTTTCCTCCTTCTCCTTCCCCTTCTCCTTCTTCCTCTCCTTCTGCTGCTGCTGATGTAAGCTCTCATTACAATCACTTTTATATCATATATAAATACTTTGGTCCCCCAAATCCACCTTCAAGCACCAGAAACATTAATTTTCAAGGTGTCTGGCTATTAGTGATCTTGCTATTAGTGCCCAAAGTTTGGATGTTTCCATGATGTTAGAAATAAATTATCAGAAGCCTTTCAACCTGCTTTTCCTACAACAGCCCTTTCACCCTGGTACTGTTTGAAGAAATGCTAATATCTTTGACAGAAATAAGGGGTTCAGATGCCTGGTAAGGAGAACATGTTACTTCTGTTTGTTTCCAGAATTCTCTACTCTAAGGAGTATTTAAACTCAGCAGCTGCTGACTGAATTGATTATTGCCATATATGTAAAATAAATCAATATAAGAAGTTGTTAATAAGGCAAAATTACTTGGAAATTAGGAATTGCTTTCTTTCTGCTTAAATACAATTGCATATTTCTGAGCCACAAACCCAGATTTACATTCTTTTCCCAGAATTAAAGGAATCAACAGCAAGAAGCAGGCATTTCTGGGATGTGATATATCTGACGTCTAAAATAGATCAGATGTGCCATGTCTGTTCCTATCCACTGGCTCCATAAAAGGAATGGAGCTGACTGTTCAGATGTAGACTTCTGCATTGCAGAATTTATTTCAACTAATTTTAGCAGTGCAATCCATTTTGAGATGAAGCGCATTAGGGGTCTGTGGTATCACATCACAGTTGAATGTGTGGGGTAAAGGAAAATCTTATATAAGAACATCAGAGAGGGAAAAGACAAGACTTTTTGCATGTTCCCTTTTATAGGCTTGAAGCAGAAGCAGCAAACTCTGGGCTAAAGGATAAATTGTTGTGACAACTTAATTCTCTTAATCAATTAGACAATTCAAGAGAAAAAAAGGTGATTACTGAGAGCTGACAATGCGTTGCCTGCAGAGAAAGATACAAAAGCAAACAAACAATTCCGCCTGCCAATTTAGCCTGGAGGGAACACTCACATTCACTTCTGACCCCAAATCTAAGCAGCAGTTGAACTTTGAGCACAGCAGCAAGTCACAACAACCAGCTGTTTTCAATTCCACACAGGATTTCAGTGTCCAGCCTACTGTCTGTAGCCTGAAAGATGTGAGGATGTGCATCCAGCAGTCATTCATCACTTTCTACTCTGCTGCAAGGATGCACGAAAGGCTGGAGGAGTGAACTTTTATTTTTAATTCCATTTCATACCTACCCAAAAGAGAGAGAATGAATAAGCTCCACTCAGCATCCATCCTGCCAGCCCCCTAACCTGGCACATCATTTTGAGGACGAGAGAGGGTTATGGAACAACACATTTTCGCTGTTGTTTACCAGATAATAGAAGCCATCGTGGAGAGAGGAAATTCCGAGTGGCACTTCCCCGACAGCTGATCCCTGGCAAGCTGTCAGGTGCAAACTGTGTGGAGCTTTCCCAGCGTGGGAGCAGAACCCACGACAGCTCCATGAGCCGTTCAAAGCACATGGCTCTGCAAAAGCCTGACCTGCAGGGCAGGCTCCTCTCAACTTGTCTGATGTGTGCTAATTGGGTACCAAAGGTATTAAATTAGCAAGGCAATCGTCTTCCATTTCCTTTTTCTCCTTCTCTCTCTCTGTTTCTTGATTTGCTTGAATCATGCGCTCAAGAGGAATTTTTAGACAAGGAAGCTTGTTAGCTAAAATATACTTCTCCATTCACTTGATTTCATCTGCCAAAAGCCTCAAGCAAAAGTGCAAGTAAGGACAGATAAAAGGGTAGTAATTAGAGCATATCGTGATTATTTTTTTTTTTAATGCTTTATGTGATAACGACTGTGTTTTCATTGCTACTTATCTGTCATTTTGGAAATCAGAAAGGAATGATTCCATAGCTTCTGACCTCGGATGTATGGAGACTGAAGATCCTTCTCCGTGGTGCATTTCTCCTCATGATGTTAATGAAATAATTTTACTGTCAACTGTTCTTCCTCTTTTCATAGCTCTGATAGTGAGACATGATTTCCCATGGACTTAGTCAAAGTTTTGGAGCTTCTTCCATCTTTTCTAGAATAAAACCAAATCAGAGATTCACCAGTGTTACATTATGGTATACATACAGCAGAATTTGCATACATATCATGCATGTTTACAGGTATGTATGAAGCTTCCAAAGACTCTCTTAATTTTGTTGACTTTGTTTAGATATCAGATGGATACAGATTCTTCCATAGACAAATGAAATACAGTGAAACAGGAACGTTAAATTTAAGGAAAGAAAATATGTAGACTTCAAAATCAGCAGAGGGAGAGGAGGAAAACCTAAACTGCATGTGTGTGAATAGGCCTCCTCACACCCATTGATTCACAGCTTCTATTCAGTCTCCTACCTATGGGTAAAGAGTGATGCTGAAATCCTGTATTTTTCCCTTTAAGAAAAGTATAAGAAGATGAATGAGGTAAAGTCAGAAGGAAAGAGTCATTCTACTGATATTCTAGTTATTTTGTCTATCTCATATTCGATGAGACACTTGAAGTAAGCAGAGTCTGGAATAATTCAAGCACAAAACCTCTCATTTCTACAGAAAACAGCTGTGAAACACAGGCAGCTGTCTGAACTCAAAGAGCCTTGTCCCAAACGTTGGCAAGCTGCTCCCTGGCTTCCATCAGGGGTTTTTCACACATTCAGCCATCTGATGGAACAACAGTGTAGCTCTGGGAGAACAGTGCAGGGAATTCCTGGGTGGTGTTGGTCATAATTTATTTATACAAATGTCAGAAGGGCCAACCAGGGGTGATGGTGTTCTTGAGCTGGGAAGTTGCTGGCAAATGTGGCTACAACAGTGAATATGAGGGGGCTGAGCTGATGGAGTGGAAGTGGAAGGCTGGGAAGGCAAGCTAAAGGGCCAGGAGTGGATTTAGGAGTAGAGATTATGATTCCTGGCAGAATTCCCTAAGAAACTTCAATGGCAAAAAGACAAGAGTGTTGGAAGATTTACAAAGAAAGCTGAGGAACAAGTCTGCTGTTATGTAGGAAGTTAGGGAATGTCAGCAGAAGATCCTTGTGGCTAAGCCAGACATTTCTCAAGGACCAAAATCCATTCTTGAAGGTTTTTAAGGCTTGGCCAGACAATATCACTTCTGTCCCTACTTAGTCCTGACAGTATTCCCACCTCCAGTGAGCTGTTAGACTGCAGATCTCCAAAGGTCCACAGCTAGAAATTTCCAAGGAAACAGAATTATAGAATCAGAGAAACATTTAGATTGGAAAAGAGCTTTAAGACCATCAGGTCCAAATGTAAAACTAACACTGTCAATTCCACCACTAAATCATGTCCTTCAGTGTCAGATCTGCATTTCTTTTAAAAACCTCCAGGGATGCTGATTCCACCACTACCCTTACCAGCCTATTCTAATGCTTGACAACACTTTCAATGCATATTTTTTTCCTAATATCCAGTCTAAATCTCCCCTGGTGCAACTTAAGTCCATTTCCTCGTGTGCTATCACTTGTTATGTGGGAGGAGAGTCTGACACCAACTACCCCTCAGCCTCCTTTCCTCCAGGATAAACACCCCCCTCTCCCTCTGCCACTCCTTATAAAACTGTTCTCCAGACCCTTCCTCAGCTCTGTTTCCCTCCTCTGGACACGTTCCAGCACCTCAATGTCTCTTTTGTAGAGAGAGGTCCAAAACTGACCACAGGATTTGAGGTGCAGCCTCACCAGTGCCAAGTACAAAGGAGAGATGCTTTTTGGTTTACAAGTGCTGGCAGTAGTGACAGCACCAATTCAATATGGAACAGCAGGAAGACATCCAGAAAATAAAATCTGCATTGTCATGCTTCTATAGGAACACTAGATTGATAACTGTGTTGCTTAATATGTAAGAAAAATAGATATTTAAACATTTCATGCAGATAAAAATATATACCCATCCTCTTTTTGCTTAATCCTCAATAAATTATCCTGTAGTGGAAGCACGGTGTAAACCTGAAAGTCCAGAGCGTATCTCAGGACAGAGTGTGTTTGGTCAAGTTTCTCTTCATCTGCATAACAAAGATTGTCATTGTACCTGGAATTCTGGTTGCTGTTTCAGCAGATAATTATTTGGTTCAATGAATGTTCATTAGGTTAAAAATCAGGAAAAAAAGCCCTTCAACAAGTAAGGGCAGCCACTCACTGCACTCCATGCTTTTGTGAGCATGAAATCTCCGTCTGCCTTCACTGCAAGTTTTAAGAATGGGATAGTCAATCATATGTCAAGAATGATTTAGATAAAGTTTGACCCAGCCTTAGGTCAGAAATATGAAAAAGATGGTCTTTTGAGTTCTCCTCCAAAAAGCTGCATCCATGAGTCTAAGTTTATACTGTTGAATTTCTATGATTTTCTATGAATATTAAACTGCTGTCTAAGTTCAAGGCATATTGAGATAAAAAATTACATTTCTGGAGGGTGATTCAGTCCATCCTAAACAGAGGTGAGTATTTTACTAAAGGAAGTGGGTGCGGGTGAATAGATCTGAAAAAGATGCTCAGAAAATTGATTTCTCAGTTCATCTTCTTAGCAAGAAGCCATGAAGATGGATGAAATCATTGAGATAAGTTATTTTTTTGCCATCACAAATCTTTTGATGTACTGAAGATAAAAGGTGGCCTTGTGACTAAGAAACTGTTTCCAAAACAATGAATTCTCAGAAAGCAGGAAAAGTGGGAGCTCTACAAAGAAAAATCAGTGTTTGGCATTTTCAAAATAATGAAATAGTAGGTTTATGAAATTGAAATTACATGCTAGCTTGGATTTATCAGAAACAAATATCCTATACCACAAATTTTAACAATTTTCCTGGTAATTGATTGTAGGTGTCCATAGCAATTCTACATTGGAGATAGCTCGTCACCTAGGAATTCTTCTTTTGACTTTTTCTTTTAATCTCTTGAATAATTTATTTAATTTAATAATGATTAAAAGGGGAGAAAAAAGGTCACATACACACATAGCATTGCATGGCAGTGTTTGTTGGTCTGATTTTTTTAACAATGAAAAAGAAAGTCGTATTTTGACCACATAAAAGAGAAGTTATATGTCAGAATAGGAAATGTAATGTCTTGACACCATAGAGGACTCATTTCTATTAGTATTATTTTTGTTATTATTATTATTATTGCCATTTCTTGCACAGCAACTGGGGGTAACTGTAATTTACCAATAACTCCAGTCAATAAAGGGAATGTCTTCAATGAATTCAACACTTGAGAAGGGCAAAGGAGTCCACTACTAGTGGTAAAATATTTGGATTTTTCATGACCCTCCAAAGCATAAATATGGTGTCACACTTAGTAATTTGCCAACAACTGTATTGAATTAATTGAACACATGTTGCAGTTATTGAAATCTTTGATAAGTGACATCTGATGAGAATTTCTTCATTGCAGTAGAGGAATCCAAGGCTTTGTGTAATTTCTTGTGACTTTGTGCTGTTCTTTGAAGTTGTCACTCGTGGGTTCTTCTGTGAACTAATGTCTTCCACCTCATCAAAGGCTTTATCACATTTGCCACAGATATTCAACCCTGACTTTGTATTTCTACCTACCTGTTGGAGTCTCCAAACTGCCTCATCACTAAATTGGTCTAGATACAAATGACAGTCCTTTTTATAAGGTGAAACCTCCTTGGATTGGAGCTTTGCAACTCTCAAGGGGGGTTATTTGGGGTGCACGACACTCATCTGAATTGTGATGTCTTTCACTGGTTATGTAAAAGAAAATTGCATCTTGCAAGAAACTCCAAAAGCCTCATAAGAACTTCAGCCTGCAAATCCAGCTGTTGCTGTGCAGGTGCCAGGTGAATTTTGTGGAGCAATGATCAAGGTAATAATGATTTCTGGAAATCTAGGTAATGAGCTGTTGCATCTCAAAAACCTATAATACTCTTGGACTCCAGAAGACAAATTTTTATTGACCAGCTGCTGTTATCTAAACTTCACTGTTTAGTCTATGAGAAATTGTGTCAGGCTCTTGCTGTAGTCAGAGCAAGAACATCCAGAACTGGATATTTCATTGTCCAAAAAGCTCCTGACAAAGATGTGATGATTAATTGGCCTATAAGAAAAAGCAAAGGTTTAGAGCAAGTCCAGCTTTGCCCTGAGTTTGACGTAGGCTGTACATACTGGCCCAGGTGAAGTTGGGAGCAGCTGAATGGGAATGTCTGCAATAGGAATGTCCCAGCTGTGTGTTAACTTCAGGCTCCTCGTGCTCTGGGACTTGCAAACACATTGGAAATAAATCCCCATCTCAGACACTAATCCCTGGCATTATTTCCCCTGTATTATCTTGTCTGTTGTGTAAAACTCAATCCTTGATTTTTTGTCCCCACTTTGAGAATATCATTAATGCTAATTGTGAACTTGGCTGTGATTGCATATTGCTTAGTGTGATGCTAATGACTTTGAATAGTAATTTGTACTATATTGAATTAGCATCGTATCTCAGAGCCCATGGAGAATTGAACCCTAAAGCTTTCATCATCCCTTTCTTCTCCTTTTACCAGCCAGGCCTTGTGGCTTTCCTGCTATTTGTAAATCATTTAAGAGGCTGCTTAGTGCCCAGCTCAGATGAGATCATAACCACTGACAAGAGCACTCCAATGTCTTATCGCCAGCTAAATATAGACTGGTTTAAAATCAGAATGAGTTAAGGTTGGTGCTATTCTTTGGGATTTTTTATTATTGTTATTATTATTAGTAGTAGTAATAATAATAATAATAATGTTCAGAGAATCACAGGATGAGCAGATTGGAAGGGACCACAGTGCATCATCTGGTCCCACCTCTCTGCTCCATCAGGATCATCCCAAGAGCACTTTTCATAGGATTATATCCAGATATTTTTGGAATATCTCCGTGAGGAAGACTCCACAACCTCTCAGGGAAATCTTCACCAGTGCTAAACTACAGATCATATACAGACTTCAAATACATCCCACATCCTCTGGAACGCAAGCAACAACAGCTTTCAAGCTCCAAATGAAGCAGAGCTAATTATTTGCAAATAAATTTGCTCATAAGATCAGAAATACTTTAATTGTCAGAAGATCTTAAGACTGAGCCATAGTAACAAAACATATTTATATTTAATTTTTTTGCAAATGAAAATAAGATTTGATTGCACATTAAAACCTCAGAAAAAGATTAAAATATTATTTATTTATTTCCTTTCTTCCCTGAATTAATAAGGCAATGTAATTCATCATACACACATTCATATGCTTAATAATGTAATATCTAAAATATTTTCTACCAAAAAATCTAAGTATTTCATTATATTGCTATTTAATAATTAAAAAATAATCAAGGGAAAATAATATTTTAAGTTATACTTGGAACTCTTCAAAAGAAAATATTATTTTGTTTTTCAAACAAAATGAGCAGGCTAAAGGAACCAAAACCCACTGCATTTTGGACTGCAACTGTTCAGAATGTTAAACTCACGCATTCAAATCCCACCATGCTCACTAAAGCATTCCAGAAAGTTCCTATAAAATAATTAGTTTCCCCAGATCAGGAAGTGATGTTTTTAGAATAGTGAGAGACTCTTTCTGAAGGACTCTGAATCTAATTCAAACTATAGCTGCCAAGGGAGAGGAACCCCAATCCATCCCACTCCTTCCAGTTGCCAGTGCCAACAAGAGATGCCCAGAGCCTGGAGAGGGATTGCAGGTCAGCAATAATAATAGGCAGGAAAGTGCCTAAAGGGCAGCACGAAGGAATTCCAACCACTCCAGTGGGGCCAATAAACAAGAAGCTCTTCCCTGTGAAGGTAGTGAGGCCCTGGCACAGGTTTTCCAGAGAAGCTGTGGCTGCCCCATCCTGGAAGTGTCCAAGGCCAGGTTGGATGGGGCTTGGAGCAACCTGGGATAGTGGGAGGTGTCCCTGCCCATGGCAGAGGGTGTTGGAACTGGATGACCTTTCAGGTGTCTCCCAACACAAACCATTCTATGATGGTTTCTTTAGGTCTTGCCATCCATTGGAGACTCATCTGTCTATCAATGCCTTTGTATTCAGGATATGGATATTTTTCAGTCATTCCTTCCTCACTGTTTTCTCTGAGCTGTGGGACATTTAACACACAAATGTTCTAGAGGTTATTTCGATATTCTTGGAGATGAGGTTATAAATAAAACAAAGGAATTTACTGAAGGTGTTAAAACTATCATGGATCATGGACATGTTTTTGTGCATGTGGGTAGGTTTATATGCATTTTTTTCTGCTGATTAGAAAACAAACAAACAAATAAACAAACAAATAAATAAAATCTATGGACATTGGGTAGATCAGTGCTTATGCCTTCCTAAAGTGAGATTTATTCCAGAGTCAGTGAGTTTTCAACTTCATTTGCCTTACATGAAGTTCACCCTGATATTCATTCTGCATTCCCTCACTTTGACTCCTCTACCTGACTTTGTTTTTTGTCCTTGAACTAAACAATCCTCTGACAAGCTCATCAGTGAATTGTGATTATTCCAACAGAAGTATAAACAGTAGCTGAATGAAAAAACTAAATTAACGAATGCAATATTTTTTCCAAGCTTGAATTGCAGTTTCAGGCTAGAAAAAATGTACATTTTAGTATAATTATTTTTTTTTTAAATCTCCTACAGAGTTTCTGGTTTAAACAATAGAATTTAATGTGACCAAAATACTCATGATGTTGCTGTAAATTACTTCTGCCCAGAATCACATAAGGCATTGAACCAAACCTTCAAAGGCTGAAACCTGAATTGCACCATGTGGGAATTTCACTTACATACCCTCTATCAGTTCAAACTCGTCCAGACTCATCAAAAACTGAAATAGCATTTGGCTGTTTTAATCACAGTGTTACAAATATTTGATTGTGCTACTGTAATCCTGAGAAGTGAGTAGAACCACTCCAGGGGAGGGAATGGAGCTCAGGGAAGAGAGGATCCAAAACCATTATAGAGGAATGAGTTCCTCAGAGCTCTGATGTCCAGAAGATGTTCCCAGACCATTCTGTCAGAGGGGAGCCTGGAATTGTTATGGATGGGCTCCATGAACAAAATTTTGAGTGATATGAGTGACTGAGAGACTGGAAACATCTACAAGATGATTATATGGCATTGTGGATCGAGTCTGAGGTACATGTGCCCGTTCTGCACAATGGACTTACCTAAATTTTCCAAATGATGTCTCTTACCTACCTAAATACCTTTCAAGGATTAGGATTTTTGTTTTGCTTCATTTGTGTCTCTGTTCTACCTTGGTAAAAATAACAGTATTGCCTCACCTGTCAGGACTGTCTCAAAAATTACTAAACTGAAAGTTGTGAAGAGATATTTAATATAACAAAAATGTGTTCAGAGCTCGTGCTAATGTAGGATTGGGGAAATTAACCTGAAGTGCAGAGCAGATCTGCTTTGCCCTGATCTTCTGTTAGCACAGTTTGTCGTGTCAGGCTGCAATATGGTGATAAATATAATCACTGGAGGTGTCAAACAGCAAACAGCTATTAGCAGTACAAAGTTAATGTGTGGCGTCAGTGGAAGCACTTCTGAAAAATCCACATTGAAAAAAGTAAATTAGGTTACTAGAAAGGGCTTAGAAAACAGTAATGCAGATTCCTCAGAGTGTGAAACTCGTTGAATATGTTGAAGATGAGATTAGCAAGGAACTTAATTAAGATCTATATATATAAGTGTTAAGATTTTTGCACTGGTAAGAGAACAGATTACTGATAGATTGTATCATGCTCATCTCAAGATCCAATGAAACAGTCAAATACAGGAGCTGTTATTTGAAACAAGATAAATTCAGATTATAAATAAAACCAAAATATTCAACAGAGAAAACAATTAACCACATGCAGAGGTGCAATCAACTCACCTTTATATTGAGAGATCAGTAATGCACTCCCAGGAACAGAATGACTGAAGGTAAGTGTTATGGCTTGTGTTATACAAGAAAACAACTTAGATCAGAATGATCCTGTCTGACTCATAAACATAAATATGCATTACCTCTCGAGCATTTGTTGTGACTGTAACACAGAAACCCTACTCAGAATTAGGATCCCTTCCTTCTGGGCAAGCACCAAACCCATGGCAATGCTCCTGCCACCGAGGAACAGACCTTTGGAGTAACAGCTTTAAACCTAAGTGGCATCTTTCTGCTGCAAACCTCCTGCATGTAAGAGAATAAAAGTTATTCTCTGATATGTTTCAGACTGAAACATGAAGTTAATCGTGGCTGAGTCTTCGTCTGGGGGCATATTTCAGCGATTTGACCATATATGCCTTTTGTCAAATACATTTGTCATAAAGTGGTATTTTCCACAAGCCTTCCAGAGTAAACAATATATTTTGTTTACAGAAATAGCCTTGGGTTTAAAGTGTGGGAAAAAAAAAACCCTGATACTTTCTGTTTTCAATATATTTTTAACAAAGAGCATTTTAAAATATTGGAATTTTCTGTAAAAACAGTATTTTAAAAAACAATAAGTGTCCATGAAACCTTGTTAACTGTGTTTTAAAGTTATCATGTTTAACAAAAATGTAGAAATCCAAGCCATGAAGTGTTTTTTCTTAATTCACATCTCAGTTATCACTATAATTCTGTCCAAGAGCAAACAAAAATTCCAAGTTCTTCTATACAATGAAAAAAATAGTAAGAATTATTAAAATATATATCTAATTTTAAAAGATATTTAAATAAAAAAGGAGAATGAAATATGTATTTAGGAGTAGGTCTTCTTTCAGGATCAAGGTCAACATTTCATCTGGGTCTATGTGGACTAAACCAATAAAAAGTGTCATTTTGAACACCAAGGAAGGGGTGTGACCATCTGTTCCTGATTCCTGGGGTGTCACTTAGTGATGCAAACACTGTGGCTGGGCTTTGATGCAAAGCTTAAACTCATGGTTCCACATTTCAGCTGAGATATCTAAAATCATCTTCAGATATATCCTCTACTTTCAACATAGATGCAATATGTTAATATCACAGGGAAAACTCCAGTTTGGCTCCATTTATCACATGCCAATCCTCAATGATCCACTTGCCATTGCCTACATAAGGTAAAAGAAAAGCACTGACTCTTTCAAATTAAATACATTCTTTACTCTTTTTTACCTCTGGATATTGTGGTCAGACATGAAAGCATCACATACTCTCAATTAATAAACTGTAGCTAAGAGCAGCTTTCCACAGCTGTAAAACAACATTAAATTTGTTCCTTAGGAACACAATTGACACACCTCAGCCTGTGGCTAAGTCACATATCATTACTGCAATGGATGTGGAGTGTTGTCTCTGTTCAATAGATGTCCAAGATTTCAGATGTTCACTCATGTGCTATGGACTTTATTGTGAGAGTAAAGCATTTATCAACAATGACAAAAGAAAAAATCACTTTCAAGTGGACTTCAAGGCTGGGTATTCACTAGCAAAAAACAGCTCATAAATCAGCTTTGAAAATATTACCATTCTTTGTGATATACTTTCTTTCCTTGATGTATCCAGGGATCTTGTTGACTTCCTTCTGCAGAGCTGCAAGAGAAATATTACACACTCCTTTGTCAAAGTGAGAGTTTTTATTGGAACAAATTTCATGGGAGACACGTGAAGCCAGGACAGTGATTTGTTTCTGACTAAAGATATTGGACCACAGAAGATATTCCTCCAAACCAACATCCTACCCAGTGATGCCCTAATGCAAATCAGCAATGACAGAGACCCCTGAACTGCTAAAATCCGGGAATTGTACAAAGAGGGAGACCTTGACTGAACCAATGAATATTATTAAGGTACTGCAAAAGCACTTGCATGTTGTAAGGGAGGGAAAAAAATATCGGAAGAAAAATAAATTAAAAAAAGACCAAATGCAGTAGAAATTCTGGAAAAGAATTAATGACTTAGAGAAGGCAGATGTGATGTTCTGTTCATGTCTCAGACTGAAAAAAAAAGGCAGCAGAATGAAATAAAAATAACAATTTGTGCTTTTCTTTTTATCTCAGATGCTCCCAGAAGTTAAGTCTGTTCAATCTCTGCTTCGACTGTGGAGCTCGTGCTACAGTAACTCCTTAGGGAGAGAAAGTTGCCAGGATTAGACATGCAAGTGTAATTTGTTAAACAAATAGCTTGAGCTAATTAATGGTACTAATTCTCAATCGCTGTAGCCATAAAGCTCAGGAGAGGATCTGGGTGGGTATTTTAACACACCAGATTCACTGTTTGGAAATCTTGTGCTGCTGAACAGACAGGGCTTGTTTTTTTACTAATGGAATTTCCTTACCAATTTATTTAGTACTATAAGAATCAGAAATATTGCAGGGGGTTTTTAACTATGTTTTTCATAGTGCTGCTTTCTGCACCACCATGAGTGCCTTACTCTGAGCCATGCTACTGTAGCTCAGAAAGAAATTGGGTCACATTTATCCAAAAAACATGCAGTATGACATTAAATGACATCATGATGGGTTTACTGGTTTATTATTTTCTCTTTTGAGTGGAACCACCTGGAGAAACTACTTGTTTTTATTTAAAGTGTCTCTTCCTTCCCCTCATTTCACTTTGCTGTTTTCTACCCTCTTTAGCTGTCTCTCCTGTCATTTTCCTGCAGGTTGGCCACTGGAATTTTCTAGCTCTGTGTATCACTGCTTTGGCAACTAATCCAACAAAGTAAAAAATAATTCTTCTTGAAATTAAACGGGAGCAGGACTTGCTATGAGCCAAAAGGAAAGGTATCACAGATATCCTACAAAGAGCATGAATCATAGATTTATAGAATCAAGATTTATAGAATCAAGGAATGGTTTGAGTTGGAAGGGACATTAAAGATCTGCCATGGACAGGGACAAGGACACTTTCCACTAGACCAGGGTACTCAGAGTCCCACCCAGCCTGGTCTTGAACACTTCCAGGGATGGGGAGTCCAGAATCTCTCTGGGCAATGAAGTAGAAAAGAAACTGAATTCCTGGCTTTTTTTTCCTCTGTCTTGGATGTCAGAGTGCAAACAGGTCCTGGCTGGCAGAATGTGCTGTAGAATGGAGTTGAATTCAGACACTACATTTCCTCATCCAAAATCAATGAGGATAATTAGCAGATGAAAGATCCGCTGGAAACGGCTAATTTTCCATGTCAGCAGGTAGATGAGGAATCAATGAGGCTGCCTCATTCCTCTCATTTCAATGAATTTGTTTCCATTAGGGGATGTAACCAGCTCACCTAATGCAAAACATGTTTGTTTGTTTGGGATGCTTATGTCTGTCTCCTAGACAAAAACACACAGAATAAAATATCTGGAACTAAGAAAACAGTTTCCTGTGTATAAATATCCATTGTTTCATTTATCCCAGACCAAGGATCTGACCCAAGATTCACTACCCTTAGGCACATCCAGCCTTGAAACTGGATATAGTCCAGAGGGTACAAATTAGGCAATGTCTTTATGGATTCAGCAGGACCTCAATCCAGATTAGATCTACAAAAGACTCATTCTGAACTCACAACTAGGTATCTAAGGGAAAAATTCCCCCCGGCATTGTTCCAAAAAGATGAACAGTCATTAATCTTCTTCTCTGGGAAACTGAAATGCAATGGGCACAGGATGGTGAAACAAACAGGTTGGCTGGGCTGCAGAGGAAGTTTATGAGCAGCAGGTCTGAGACACTTGGACTCCATGAACTCAGGGAATGTGGCCAGCTGAGGACCTGCAGCAGTGACAGGGAGAGGGGCTGGAGATCTCAGTTTGGGGTGTTTACATAAGAAGTTTGATGTATATGAATCCAAGCACTCTGTGTTTCCAATCATCAAACCGTGCCTGCAAACAAACCTGGTCAGCTGAATTTGAGTAGGTGTTACTCCCTTTTGTGTGCACAGTTCCATTTGAAGTATGAACTTTGTTAGCTAGCAGTAAGAGAAGGTCTTACCTTCCTGCATCACTGCTTTAAAATGCAGGGTTTTTTCACTGATCATAGAAAACTCAACTTTTGTATTTAGTGTATAAATAATTAAAACAATGGAAGATGTTTTGTTTTCACAGTTAATTTTTCTCTTTGTGAATAAGTTTCTCAGATATTTAATCCTCTTCTTTTTCCCCCCCTAAAGCAATACACAAATACTTTAATAAATGCATGTCTTTATTAAAATGTTACCAAAATCAGATTTTTTAAAAGATCAGTTTTGCTGTTCACTCACAACTTTCTAAAAAGGTCAAAAGAGACATAACGTATTATTATTATTTATTTATTTTTATTCTGTGTTATTGCTACTGCCAAAAGAACAGAGATCTTAATTGCAACTGTCACCATTATGAACAGCAAAATTAAACATGCATCTGTAATGTATTTAGATTTACATTTGATTATTAAAAGAAATGAGAAGTCTGAGTGAGCATGTGTCATTTACTCAAAGTAAGCCTTGCCTTGCTCTTCTTCTTCAGGGACTTTGCAAATAATTATGAGCCACTATTTATAACAAATCTGGGTTCACACTTCAGTCTCCCTCTCTTAACTGTTCAAAAACTCCTCTCCTCTCCTTGTGGGGATCCTTCAGAAGGGTCTCTCTCAGTCAGGGCTATGCAGTAAGTGAACCCCTGAGCAAACCTATATAAAACTAATTTTATTATTTCTGAAGATCATTGGCAAAAGTGACCAGGAGAAAAACAGATCAATCACACAATCATAGAATGACTTGTGTTGGAAGAGACCTTAAAGATCATTTGCTTCCAACACGAGCAGGGATGTCACCCACTAGATTAAGTTTCTCTGGGCCCCATCCAACCTGGCCTTGAACATTTCCAGGGATGGGGCAGTCAAAGCTTCTCTGGGCAACCTGTGCCAGTGTCTCACCACCCTCATGGTGGCGATTATTAGAATTTCTTTCTAATATCCAATTTAAACCCATCCTCTTTCAGTTTAAAGCTGTTCCTCCTTGTCCTGTCACATCAGGCCCTTTTAAATAGTCTCTCTTTATGTTTCTCATAGGGTCCCTCCAGGTGCTGAAAGGTCACAGTTGGGTCACCCTGGAGCCTTCTCTTCTCCAGGCTGAACAACCCCAATTCTGTCAGCCTTTAGATGTCTCACTTGTACTCTTCTTCAGCTCTTCAAAGCAGGCATTGTGGTACGTGATAGACAATCCCACAAATTTCCACAAAGAGAATTATCATCCAAGAATAGTGAGCAACCTCAGACAGTTTGCTTAAAACAGGAAAATCCTTGTTTGCCTCATTAATTCCATATGATATGATCTGGAAGGGGCAAAGAGAGAAGAAATAAAAAGCTTAGGACTCTACAAAAGAGTTGTTTTGATCACAAACACACAGCAGGGTTAATGTTGCTCGATTTATTATGACCCAGAAGAGGAAATGATCAAGGGCAAAGAGATGACACTTATTTAGTGGAATTGAACATGGGGGGTTTTGTTTGTTTGACTTGGTTTTTTGTTCATTTTGTTTAGGTTTTTGTTGTTGATGTTGTCTGGTTTGTTTGATGTTTTTTTCCCTTTGGGGAAAAATTCCACACAAATTGTATTTTTACTTCTGATGACTTTCTTTTAAAGAAAAGATCCTGTTAAATAAAATACATCATGAACAACAGGTCTGTAAACAGAAAATGGAAAATAGGGCTGCTTGTCACAGTGGGTGGATGAATCACAAGAGCAGGAACTTTTCAGCAGCAAAAATGGCCTGAAATATCAGCTACAAATGTCTCTACAGGACATTCTTCCATATAACTGGCAATCCAAGAGTTCCCTCCACTTAGTCCCTCCAACTAAGGCATTGGACAGCAGTTGAGGTAGATGTTGGGTTCAATCCATCACTGGACCCACTGAGTCCTTACATTCAGGACAGTTATTTAACATTACAAACCCAGCAATAATTATTGAAACGAATCTATTGACTTTTAATCAAGGTGCAATGTGATAGGAGTCTTGCATAGTCATGTTTTAATTCATTTTTTAAAATATAATTTAGAACCCAATAAGTGATCTCTCAACTCTAAATGGAACTTTTATTCAATACACTTCATTTAAAATTGGTCATTTTGTTTCTTGTTTTCCCCCTGCTGGATTTTGCCCATTGACTGGGAATATGAGCTATGCTTTCTGCTTAAAAGTTGGCAAGTTTTGGCTAAGTAGGAGAGATTTTACAATTCTAATAAATGTTATGAGTCCAAAGTGGCTCTGACAAGGTGCTTTTAATGCAGAGAGCTGAGCTAACCTGAGCTGAGCCTTTGACATTAACCTCAGTGGAGACTAATGGCTAGAAAAGTGGTTTCTATAAAATTAAATTCTAATTGGAAAATTCAGTGGATTAGGTCAATCTGAGTGTTTCTACTCAAGGCAGACCAAAGAATAAGGGTTATTTACATAGTTTTCTCAGCCATGACAACTCAATACTGTAGTGTCAAGGTTTGAGGACCAGAAAGTGAAACTGTACAAAAAACCCCCAAAACTGCGCATGGTTTGAAACTTCAAAGTGTGAGAGGTGCCATATGGAAATGAGAAACTGAAATAGAAGAAAAGTAATTAGAATTATCAAATTATTCATTTTCTAACAGCTTCAGTATGTATTGTACTGCCTTGTTGGTCATGAAAACTTACAGCTGTACATGTGGATACAGAGCAGAAAGGAAAAACCTCTTCTTACCATTGAGTGAAGCCTGGTTGAGTTTGCTTCTCTGCTTAGAGCAACTATCACCCTTCACACATACAGACACATTGTTATGGTTTTATTTTAAGGAAAACTTTTTCCCTTTGGACACACATTTGTCTCCATCTTCCTGCCATCAGCTCAGGTTGTCAAAACTTTGTTTCAAGCTGTGGTACTTGGCACTTTCCTTGCAAGCTTACCCATTCTGTTGCTTTGTGTTTCCCTCCCTTTATCCCCTTCCACATTTATGTCAAGGACTCATAAATCTGTTGCTGGAGCTGTCAGTCATTATTCTGAAAAAAAACCAGCTTGTTCCTATAATTGTAGTGAGTTGCTGAATAGAGAGGACAAAAACTTGATTTAGGAGCTCCTGCAGTAACAGCTACTTTTCACCTGGAAGTCTTTGGACAATGTCTGAGTTCTGCAGAGTGGCCAAGCTGTGCTGAGCTCTGTCCCTGTGACAGAGGATCTGGAGACCCAAGCAATACCTGTGTGTTTCTCTGACTGAGAAAAGACTCTCCTAAGATAATATCTGCTGCCTGAGAGGTCTGAAAAGATTCAGTGACAGGCCTGTGCAGGTTGTCAGACAGCACTTCTGTGGCTTGCTTGCCTTTTACAAGGAATTTGCTTATTGTTACAGTGCAGACACTTCCCGAGATTCATTTTAAGCTTCTGGGCTATTTGCTGATAAGGGCAGCACGAAGGAGAAAAGTGAAAAAGAACAAAAGGCAGCTCTGTCCCCAGAGATTGCTCAATGCAAGCAGACAAGCACAGATGGTGGATGAGGCAGCGCTGACCCCGGGACTCACCCCGGCTCACAAGGAACTGAGGAGCAGCAGAGCTGAGAACAGACTTTCCAAAGCACCATTTCACTGTCCCACCCTGGGCACACCTGGGCTTTTCTTTCACCTCCAGACAGTCCCATCCATGAATATCTCAGCCCCAGCCCAACCCCTAACACACAATTTCTACAGTTGGGTGGCACCAATTGTCATTTTATTTGTGTGAGAGTCAGTGGTGACTGTGCTGTTCTGCTACATGTCAAACACCAGCGCCAGCAAATTTCTCATGGCATCAAGGGACAGCTGCTGCAGATATGACATGTTTGTATTGTGAGTAAATAAAGGCTCTTTTCTCTGGAGTTGCCTTTTTTTTATAAAAAAAAAAAAAAAGGAAAAAAAGGAAAAAAAAAGAATAATAAAGAATATATTGTAAATACCTGAGAGACCTGTTGCATTTCCAGCATCAGATCTGATATTCAGACCAGGTTTGCCTAAGCAGCCTTCGGTCCATATCCACAGGCACAAAGGAACATTCCTTTTCAAAGAGAAACAATTGGTTTGGTGACAGCCAGATTTTGTTTCAAATATTTTGGGTTTAGAAAACAAGAGCAACAAGAGTGACAGTGAAGTGAGTGGAGATTTCTTGGTTTTGTAATTCCCTCCTGGATGAATCAGGGGCAAGGAAGGGAAGGGAAGGAAAGCAATTCTTTCCCCAGACAGCAGGTTTCATTTTTCATAATATTCTCCCAGGCTGTGATTACCATCAAACTTTGGATAGGACTCTTTTTGAATTATTCAGGGCAATTTGTCCTGTAATCATGTGCTTGTTAATATGACTGCTTGCAACTTTAATTCAAAAGAGTTTTGCTTCTGTGCCCCGGAGCTGCTGCCATCAAGGTTAGACAAGTCTCTGTGAAACAATCTGTTTCTAGTACTGTGCAGAAAACTGTAAGATGCTCTGTAACTTGCTGTTCAGAAAAAGATCAGTGGAGAACATCTAACAAGAAATGGGCAAATGTCAAAAGGCTCCTCATATTCAGTGATGTCGGGGCATTTGCTGTGTTGGATCATGAATTTAACTTTTAATGGAAGAGTCTTGGTTTGTAATGAGTGTGGAGTACAGCCTGGCTAAATATTTACCACACTGGGAAGGATGAAGGCTGTGCTCTTGGCTTATCAGTCACTGGAAACATAACCCCTTTGTTATACCCTCCCAAGGTAGACTAAACCTTTCCCCCTCTGTAGAATTAAGGCTGCCAAAAGCTTGATTCTGTCTTTATCCTATTACTTGTCTGTCTTGAGGACAGGAACTGAGGTGAATTGTTAAAAAGCATCCTTTATTTAAGGTACATTTACCAGTTACGTGAGAAGTCCTTTCTCCCTGTGGCAGTAGGTCTGCATCCCCATCCTCACAAAATCCACAGGATATGTGAAGGAAGAACCACAAAGATTTCCAGTCTGGGAAAAGAGGGCATTTTTTTTTCTGATCAGAGGCATATATTCTAATTTAATTCTTTTCACTTAAAGACTGATAAAATGCAGGCCTTACAGCAACTCTTAGTCATTCACTTTGCCCCCTATTTTCTGCTGCTGTGACCCACCAGTTTGACACAGCCAAACTTATAAAGCCCTGCATGATATTTTGAAAATCTAAACTGTTGAGCCACACAGGGAACAAACCTCCCATTGAAATGCCAGGACACTGAAATTACAATTTAATGAGTAGCTTTCCAGCAGCAGCTTGCACATATCAGTTGTGCCTCACAGCAATAAGAGAGAGTGAGATAATAAATATATATTAAAAAATCTGTCTCTGTTTGAGATAAAGGTCAACTGCCCGATGACACTGAGTGAATTCTCCCAATCAAGTTTAATTGCCAGGCACTGTGGCTATTGTTACTATTTTACTATTTTTGTTACAGAAGTAGTTAAATGTTCTATTTGAGATTAGGGACCCATTTTCTCAGAGGATGGTACAAATTCTTAACAAATCAGCTCTTACAGTGTAAGGAGATTAAGAAGCAGAAGCAGAGAAGGTGAAGTGATATCTCCTAAGCCACTGCATGACTCCAAGATAAGAACAGAGCAGCTAATGGAATTTCTGGCTTGATGGGCAAAATGGGGAAAAAACCACCCAAACCCACCAGTCCTTCACACTTCCCCCATGCACACAAACGAAGCCAAATAATTTTGGGTTCAACTGTTCATAGTCAACTGGCATATTTCAAGATAAAAGACAGTAACACAATGAAAAATTACTGAAGTGTGTGTAGAAAAGCAAAGCAGCCCATCCTATTGGTTAGGCTATTTTTTTTTTTTTTAAGAACTTAGTTTGTGCTCCCTCCAAATGAGAATAATGAAACACACTTTTTTTTTTCCTGAAAACCTCTCTTAATTTATTTTTTCCATGTTTTTTCAAACAGTGCCTCATGTGACCCCATAATTTCCACATTTTACAAACCATATGTCTCATATGTTTCCAAGTATATTCTTAGTACCTTATGGCATCTTTGGTACTCTGATTACCTCTGATGAAAATGGTCATAGAAAGCATTTTTAACATTTGACATATTTATTTCATACCTAAGAAATCTCAAACAAAGCCTTTGTAAAACTTTCACAAAAAAAAAAAAAACACAAAAAAACAAAATAAAGAAATCTGCTGGTGTTTCAGGAGAGCAAAATCATGTGGTGTGTTTGAGTTTTATATGATCATAAATGTACAAATAGATGGAAGAGGGTTGAGCTGGCTCAGACTTGCAGTCTCTAAATGCATTAGAAACATTGTAAGGCACTGTTCTTCATTTGGAGACACTCTGGGTTATTAAATTAACTGGTTTGTTGTCCCAACATCCACTGATACTCCTGGGTTATATTAAATATTGAATGATTTCTCATGGGTATTTACACGTGGCTGGTTTTAAGGTCATTTCCCAGCATTGGCAGAGTATGGAGATCTCCCAGGCTGGGTTTTTCTGCATTTTGGTATATATTTCAATATATATGGGAAGGTTTGGGTTGGAAGGGACCTTAAAGATCAGGTCATTCCAACCCCCTGCCATGGGCAGGGACACCTTCCACTATCCCAGGTTGCTCCAAGCCCCATCCAACCTGGCCTGGAACACTTTAAGAGATGGGGGAGTCACAGCTTCTCTGGGCAGCCCGTGCCAGGGCCTCCCCACCCTCACAGTAAAGAATTCTTCCTGGTATCTCATCTAAACTTACTCTCTTTGAATTTAAATCCGTGTGTGTGGGACATATTATTTCTCTCCCTCTGTCTTTCTCATGGTGTAGATTTGATGACCCCTTTTGTTCACAGAAGTACAAAAGACACAATCAGTGAGGGAATAAACAAACAAATTTTCTGCTTTCCTATGTAGCCTGAACAAGAGAAGGTCAAACTTCAAAGTAGTGTAATAATAGACAGAAATGCATTTATTCTTACTGACAAAAAATTCTTCTTTTTTATTATTCTTTTCCTTGAAAGAAAACCTTTCCGTGAAAGAAAACCTATTTTCTTTCCTGGAAAGAAAATAAAACTAAAACTGCACCTATTCCTCCCAGAAAATAATTAAAATATAAAAACCAAACTGAAAGATCTGCAGCTTTCAAGAGAACAAATGGGAATAAGGAACAAGCAGCAGCTGCATTGATGGGTGAAGAACCTTTCTCCAGGTTCATCATTCATTCCCAGGCTGGGACACTAGAAGAGGCAGAGAGGTTCTGTTCAGAATGCCTGGTGTGTGGAAGCTCCTCACATTTGCACACACCTTCCGAATTTGCTGGGTGTGTTCCCAGAAAAACAAGTAACCAAGGCAGTAAAACCTGCAAACAGGCAGCCAAGGAGCCCTGACCACTTCAGGAAACCTTAGGGGGCTTTAGCCCTCTTCTCAGTAGCTCATCAAATACCCAGAACAAATGCCAAATCATGCTGGTGAGGATGACCCAGGTCTCAGGACATTACAGCTTCCTCCACAATTTTCCTGTGAACCAGCCATCATTTTCTGGTCTTTAGACTATGTCAGAAAAGCCTGTGTGATGCTTTAAACTTGTTTGCCACCAGGTGCCATCCAGGGTAAAAAGTACAAAAGAAAGGGCTAGGGAAATTTATACTCTTTCTCTGCATGTTCCTTGACTTTTCTTCTGTGCCTTGAGAAGTTAAAACAGATGTTTGAGAAGAGTCCTTACAGCATCCTGTAAAAAAGAAATCAGGATGTAGGAAAAATCTAATTCCACAGAGGAAATGAAACTTATAACTAAAGGAAGAAGTTATATTGAAAGTGAGAGGCTTTGGTTGGATGAGGCTTTGAGAAACCTGGTCTAGTGGAAGGTGTCCCTGCCCATGGCAGGGCTTTGGAACTGGATGATGGGACATCCACAGCTTCTCTGTAAACCCATTCCAGTCCCTCACCACTCTCACAGTAAAGAATTTCTTCCTAATATTTAATATAAATCTACTCTTTTTCAGCTTAAGGTCATTCCAAAACCATTCTGCAAATTTTCAATGCTTTTCCTCTCTTGTTTTCTGTTCCATTGAAATAGTGTGACAAGAAATTTAATGAACAGGCTTTCAGGAGTGGACAACATAGAAAGGTCTTCAAAACAAAGTCCAGAACCATAGAAGTGTTCAGTAGGTGATATATATTTATAAATCTGATTAAGTCTCATTAATTTTAATGGGTTTTGCATTCAGATAGGAATTGTCGTCTTAAATGTGCTTGAACATCTCTGCCTTTGAACTTGGGCCCATGGGTCAGAAATAGCCTTGTCCTATTTTAAGGAAGGATTGTCTGCTGCTGCCCTGGCAGAACAAGGTCATCCAGGTCCTTTTTAATACTCTCCAAATTGTGATGTGTAACTGGGATCTTTTGCTGAAGGGCAGCCAGGAGAAATGCATACAGACAGCAAAACATGTTTTATTCATGGCATTTCCCAGCAGATAAGCTCCATTATTTGGTATTTTGTCTGCCTTTCAAGCCATTCCTACAGGCAGCAGAGTGAGTTGCATTTTCCTCTGCTCAGTCCCTCTGTTACCTCAAAAGCTAAAGGGAAGAAGGAGCTCTTGAGATTTAGCAGAAGGAATTTTGGGCTCAGGTTTTTCTCCTGGTAAGGCCTGTGTGTGTAGGAAGGACATGAAGTGTCATCTGTGTGGGAGAACGTGATGAGACTGCAATGGTAGATCTTGGTGCCTGTTCTTACACATTTACACTGGTTTAATGTCTGGTTTGCAGTTCCCAGCTCTTACTATTCAGTATTTTCTTCTCCTCTTTTTAACAAAGCATGAGTCATCTTGCCCTTTACTGCCACAGTATTCTTGTCATTCAGAGCTCTCTGAAGGCTGAAGAATACCTCTTGTTATTTGAATGTATTTAGCAGGGGAACTACAGAATGATTTTCCATTAGATCCCCAGCTAAAAAGTGAACTTAGGAATCAGGATGTTCTGGATATTGGAATAAATGGTGCTGCAAGGACTATGTAGCAGCCAAAGGTTTCATCCCACAGGTCATTTCTGGTTTGACAGACTTATCAGATCTGCTGCTGCCACAACAGTCCGTTACTGATGGTACATTTTTTCCAAAGATGTTGATTCCAAGTGAAGTGGTAACTTCGACAAAATGAGATGTTTGGGCAACTTCTCCCATTAGATCTGTCTCAGATCAGGTTACTGAAGGTCTAGAGGAACTCCAAAACCTAAAATTCAAGATCTCACTTGACTTTCTGAGATGAAGTGATTTCTACTTCAAGAAAAAGACCAGGATCTTGAACTTAACTGTTGCATTAAGTAGGACCTTTTTCCTGGTGCAACTGTGATTTTGTTTTTCAGTGAAAGGAAACAGGACAAGATTATGTTGGAAAGTGAGATCAATGCCCTCTGACCAGCTCTGTGCATGTTCTTTGGAGGCAGTGCAAATGCTACAGTTTGGGGAGGTAGATGCTCAAAACAATCTCTCTGGATTCTCTGTGTCACCCCTTTGCTGATCTCTGTGTCCTTTACAACTGTTGGATGCAACTTTTTTGGGAAAACCTGTCATTAGCAATTAGACATAAACACGTCTGATTGATTTACCAATTACCTGATATTCACAGTTGATTCTTCTTTCTCTTGCTCAGCCAAAGAGGCAACAGAAGAAAATTTTAAATCCCAGATCACTACTCAGTTATATCCTCTAGTCTTTTGTTTTATTTTGATAAGTAACAGAATCTCTGTGTACATAAAAGCTTCACCACTTTCACATGTAAAGGGTGACCTCCAGGTATCCAAAGAGCTCAACATTTCGGTCAGGCTTATTGATGGATAGTTTTTATTTTGTTTTGTCGGATGTACATTTGTAATTACATCTGATACTGAAATAGGTGATCTTTTCTTCCACAAATAAATATACTACCCTAGAATCCCAACTGTAATACTCTGGAAAGAGCAAAAAATTTTCCTGGGACATTGAACCCACAATGCTGCATAAAGTTATTTAAAACTGAGACATACTTGTCTGGATCCTTGCACTAAAGTACATCATAGTATTTCCTTTTTTTATCACATATTTTCTCCCTTATCATAGTTGAATCACTGTGGCCAGCTGAGCCCCACACAGGCACTCATTCTCCCCTTACTAGGATGGGGAAGAGGAAGGTAAAAGTGGGAAAACTTGTGGGTTGACAGTTTAATAGGCAAAACAAAAGCCACTTACAGAAAAAAAGCAAACCAAGGAATTAATTCCCCATGTTCCATATACAGGCAGGTCTTCAGCCATTCCTAGAAAAGCAGGACTGCATAACTGTAACTCAGGAAGACAAATGCCATCACTTGGAATGTCCTCCTTTTCCTTCCTCTTCCCCCAGTTTGGTATCCAGAGCATGCAATGATATGGTCTGGAATATTGCTTTGCTCAGCTGGGATCAGCTGTCCTGTATGTGTCCCCTCCCAGCTCCTCATGCATCCACCACCTCCTCATTGGCAGGACTTTGAGAAGCAGGGGAGGATTTGATGTTGTGTAAACCCTGCCCAGAAGTAACAAAAAAAATCCCCCTTTTATCAACACTGCTTTTAGCACAAATCCAAATCATAGCCCCATACAAGCTACTATGAAGAAATTTAGCTGATTCCAGCTAAATCCAATACATGCTATCATCATGCTTGATTAATGTTCAGATTTGTTCAATAATTACTTCCTAATGAACACATCAGAGAAGCCTATTTGCCTGTATAAAACACTGTTGGCAAAAGCAGATGAGCTTCCCAGGATGGTGATTGATTTCCCAGAAAAAACAGATTACACTTCAAGAATTGCGTGCAATTAGAGCAGCCAAATATTAACCTGGTTGGAGCAGAAAGGGTATTTGGAAACTGCAATATGTGAGAAATAAGGGTTTGAGTACTTTGACACGGTTTTGTATGTGCCACACAAAAAAGACCAAGAGAAAAATGGGGAGAAAAGAATGAAGCATTGACACTTCCAGTGACAATAATTAATGTGATTCTTTTCCAATTCATGGCATTTGAACTCCTGAAGGTTGAACCTTTTTCCTGTGGAAAAAAGGCACAGAAGTAGAAAGACAATGGCAGTGGTGGCAAATTAAAACCAGAAGACCCAAGGGTCAGAAGAGATGTTCTCTGTAAATAACTCAAACCAAGAAGATGCCAGATAAAACTTAGATGGATTTTATTGCTTTTTCCATCATACTTCCTTTTACAGATGTTTGTTTTCAGGCACTTTGGGTTTCTGGCTTCTCTCTCTGCTTTAGATGTTACTTTTCAAAGCTTCAAAAGGAATCATTTCCCTCCACAAGCTCACACATCTCTTTACAGAGGTACAATGAGAATGACAAGCCACTTTTCTATGCTGAGCAATTAGCTGGTGATAAGTCAAAGCAGTTTGAGAGGATGCTCAGAGGGACAATCTTGCCCAGAAATTTCTCCTGACTTGGCTTCTGTGCTGCTAAAGGACACAGAGTCCCTTTGTGAGGGCTGAGCCTGATGTGACTGCACTGTCAGCTCCTGCTAAATTCATATATATTTAAGTGCATTAAACATCTGCTGAATTAGTTCTGGGAGGACTGCTTTTCTAGGCAAGCCCTCCTGCCCTTGAGAAGCAAATCACAAGGCAGCTTTCAACGTGCTCTGACGTTTCGTGCAACCAGAGGCAGCATTGCCCTCCCGAGAAAGGATGGAGGAGACTCGGCACTCGGATACAAATTGCTGACATGACGTGTCTTAGGCAATATAATGAAGTCCTAACCTTGCAGCACTTCTTCCCCTGTGATCAGGAATGTTGAATTCGACCCAGCTATGCAGTCCCTTCTGTAAAAAGTACTCCTGAGCTCAGCATTTCTCTTTCCCCCAAAGTCTAGGTGGAAGGGAACTACAGAGGATACTGTTGGCAAGGTGTTTCCCTGCCTGGGAGCACTTAAATGGCATTGGGGGTGTAGTCAGTGCTCCAGCTTTTTTAAACTTACAAGGATACTTTGTGCATTGTGAGGACAGAGCTTGTTTGACAGGCTGAGAGAGTTTGTTGTGTTCAGCCTGGAGAAGAGAAGGCTCCAGGCAGATCTTGGAGTCCTTTCCAGTGCCTAAAGGGGCTCCAAAAGAGCTGGAGAGGGACTTTTTGCCAGGGCATGAAGTGATCAGATGAGGGGGAAGTGCTACAAGATGAAATATGGTAGATTTAGATTGAATAATAAGAATAAATTCTTTACTGAGAGGGTAGTGAGGCCCTAGCACATGTTGCCTAGAGAAGTTGTGGATGCCCCATCCTTGGAATTGTTCCAGGCCCAGACCAACCTGGTCTAATGAAACATGTCCCTGCCCACGGCAGGGAGTTGAAGCCAAATGATCCTTATAGCCCCTTCCATCCCAATCCTTCTATGATTCTAAAATCCTATACTGCTCTTAATTGCTTGCTTGATACTCCTGAAAGGCCAAAGAGTGATGCTGGATGGATTTTTTCCAAGTTTTTACGTGTTTATTTCTGTAGTTCATGAGACACACATGTTCTATTGGAAGCACTGTCCACAGACATTCCAGAGCTACAGCTGGCAGAGGAGTGGCACTGGGAAGAGACTGGGCAGGCAGGACAGAGGAGGGGCAAATAGGCTGCACTGTGGGTGTTGAGGGTAACATGGCAATCATAAAGTTATTTTGCATCTGTATTTTACAGCAGCAAAAGTATAAGTTGTGCAGGGCGAAAAATTAACCGTTGGTTGAGATTTCTGTGTGCAGTAGGATAGTGGCTTGCCAGCTGTTTCCAACATCTGCACATTCTTTAACAGCTGGCAATTCAAAGCCTTTTTTTATTTTTTACTGTGTATTTCCAAAAATAAGTGGTAAAACTGTTCTTTTTTAATTTTTTTTCTATAAGAAAGTTAATTTTGAGCTCTGTTCAGGACAGCCTTGTAAGTGCATGTGAATAGTCACTCCTTGCAAAGTTCATCTTCACACACAAAAGACCACAGAGAAGCAATTGGGGGTGGGTGACTGCAAACAAGACCCTGCCCTGGTTTATCACAGGACAATCTCCCCACACACAGGGGAGCCAAGAGGAAAGAGGGCAGTGGGAGAGGCCTTGGTGGATGGGTCAGGAACAGCCTCAGCCCCACGGGTTGGGAGCACCCACTCAATGGGTCAGTGGGAGAGGGTCCATTCACAGACTGAGAGGGGTCACTTGCCTCGGGGGTATGGGTTGAAGAAAAAAAGTATTTTGGGGTTCCCCAAGGATTTTTAGAGGATGTTGAAGGGAGAACACATGACAGAGAAAGGAATAGGTGATTTGGGAAGGAACAATATCAGAAAACAGAGGGATAAAGGGAGAGAAAGATGTGTCCGTGTTACAGCACAATTCACACTCTGTGTGTGGGTTTTTGTTGTGTGCCCAGGATTCTGCACCAGCAACTGGAGTGAGACTGTGACCTCAAGGGCTCTCCAGGTGCCAGAAACTGGGAAGAGAGTGTGTCTTGGGACAGAGTGATCCAGAGGAGTTTGATCCACAGTCTATATGTGTTTAATATATGCATTAATATATTTAATAAAGATATAAACGCATACACATTTAATTAATTAACTGACTAAATATCTCTCTTACTAACGTACCTTAATTCTGAGCTGCCAAACAAGGGCAACAAGCAAAGGCTGTGAGTGAGAACATGTCTGTCTGTCTGTGTGGATTTGTGTGGCTGCCATGTATACAAGGATTTATGAGTTGTTTATCTACCTGTTTGGAAAAAATATCCAGTTTCATTACCGGCTGAACACGGGGGCATGTCTCACCTATTTTGGGCTACTGGATTTGAAAACCTTCTAAAAAGAACTAAAATGGCAACCCTAGTTTCTCTCTAAAAGATTACAGAGTCCCCACTAATGATCTGTCTCAATTTATTCAGTGCATTTCCTGTCATATCTTCAGTCTACTATTATCTGTCTTGAAAGATAAATCCCAAACTGACTCACTATTTTTCTAGAGTTAAGACAATGTTAGTCAAGGAAGTTGGGACCTTCCTGGACTAGGAAAAAACTCCTTCCTCCAATTTACTATGACCTTTGAAATCAAGAGGCTTTTAGGCAAAATGTAGTAAAAAGAACAACAGCTCTTTGCTAAAAATAGATAGAACAACAGAGAACACAACAGCCTGGCTGTGGAGAGCCATCAGCCTGGAATTCAAGAGCCACCAAGGCACTGAGCCCAGAACAATCAAGTCTTCTTTTCCCCAAGGGGAAACCCTGCCTTTCAGGCACCACTCCCAACCTAAAAAATTACTGGGCTGTGTTTCTTTACCCTGCCCTCACAAAGCTGTGGGTTGGGAGGAAAACAAAATTAGCCAGAAATTAGAACAATAACAGTATTTAAGATAAGTTTCAACAGTTCTCAACAAATCATTTGTAAATTCTGATTCTTTTTACATGTATCACTAAAATACTTGTCATTCTGCCTTTTTTTTTTCTTAGAGCATGAAATATTTGATTTGTATTTGGTTTTAGATTTACTATAATCCCTAGATCCTTTTCAGAATAACTCCTGCTTTTCCAAGTGTTCCCCAGCTTGCATTTTGGCAATTAGTTTTACCAAAATCGAGATTATAGGCCAATCTAGAAAAATATGCAGCCACAGTTTTCAGACTCAGATCTGTCAAGATGTACTACTATTCCCTCCAAAATATTAATAGTCTTCCCACACTTGTGATTAATAAACTCAATCTCAGTCCAGCACCCAGGACATAAATGGCAGCACTGAGCTCCACCCAGCACAGATGTCTCGAAATCCTTATTTGATACAACCATCCACCTGTCAGCACAACTTTGTTGTGTTCTCTGGGCAGAAGTTATTGTCAGGTTTGCCTTCCCTTAGAGTGACTTTGTTTAGTGAACGTTTCTCTATCTTACTGATGGGATTGTCATGTCATGCAGCTACAAAGCTTCACTGGAGACAAGTATTGAAGGCTTTTCCCCTCTTCACAACACTCCACACTGTGTATTATCTTGCCATACAAGGAAACTACATTGGGTTGTTCTTGACAAATCCATCTCCTTGTCATCCTGTTTGCTTAGACATTGTGTGCTCAGTGTTCTCTTGGATTTTTGCAGGGGACTGAATATCTTTTTTTTCCATTATAAAGACAGGTTTTGTGATTTTTTTTTCCCCCGGTCTCCTTTTCTTCCACAAGGTCTTGTAAATCTGAGATGGCATTAGACAATGAAATCAATTACCTAGAATGAAGTTGATTGGAAGAAGGTATAGTTTAGTTAACAACTATTTGGTGTTCTTCTCCTTTTATAATCTGTGAGTCTGGTTTGTCACATTGGTATTTATTGGAGCAGTCATAGCTCATGGTTGACTTTGTTTACAAAGACTGATAACACACACAAAGGCACACTGGCTTTTCTAACAATTTTCCATGCCACAGAGTGATTTGAGCCCACTGAGCACTTCCCTTATTCTTGTTCCTACTAATGATTCATTCACATTCGATTTCCTTTTTTCCCAGGATGTTTTTTGGTAAATGAGCTCAATTTATCACTGGCCTTTTCCATTTTACTCTCTCTATACCTCACGTTGCAAGGAGTCAGATTGGCAGAGTGGTCTCAATACTTTTTCAGTAATATTTTCATTTCATTAATATTCTCACAGAGCTAAATTTTTTTCTGCTGTGCCTAATAATGTATCCATAAACTCTTGTCTGGGCCTCCATCAGTAACATCGTATCACTTATAATTATTAGGTTATTCACCCAGGAATGGAATAGCAGAATTATTTGTGGAAATCTTTTGCTGCCACTTTCTATTCCTATACTAGAAGTTGAATGTGAAGATACATAGAGCAGTATTTTGTAGGTTGTAATACTTTGCCTAAAAAACTGTCAGAGTTCCTTGCAAAGAGTGACAAATTTAATACAAGTATATTAAATTTTCTCATCACTGCCATCATCCTCATGGACTACACAAGAGCTATGAGCCCTTGACCAGGGAGGAACATGCAAATATCTCTTTTACCTGTTGTTTGTGCTGGAACTAATTAAATTCATGGACTAGTTTTGTAGAAAGAAAAATCTCTTTGGGGATGAGCTGATAGGAAGATGGGATGTGATTCATCTAATCAGCTCCTTGAAGAACAAATTTCACTGAGAAGTGAATTCATTATCAAGCATCAGCAGCAGAATACAGATGTTTTTATTATCTGAAAGACCTGATGCTCTAAACTCCAATCTTGAATCATGACATGACCTGTAGCCTTCCCCTGTCAGGGCTTGCTGGGGTAAGTGTATCCCCTGCACTCCCCAGGGGATGGCTGAGGGAAACGGAGGACGAAGAAATTGCTGGCGGCTCTTCCCGGTTACATATAATACAAGTTTATTCTCTCCAGAGGCAACAGGCCACCTGGAGGGTCCAAGCTTATGGGGGATAACCAGGGAAAGAGCCCTTCCCACTTCCGGCCCCTGGTTCTTATAGGGGCTCCAGCCAATGGGAAGGGAGAACAAGGGAAGGGACAAACCATCTGGGGTGAGGAGTAGGGCACATATAACAGAACATACCATAGAACAGAACAATAATATACAGTGAGAAATATATGCTAATTGCACACCACCACAATGACCCTCCAAGTTCTACTTGTCTTCACCTTTGACTCCAGTTACAGGGAAGGAAAACTGGTACTTGGGAGCTTATAGTTTGGAAAGATCTTCCCAAGAGAGTACAATACTTGGGGTGTTGTTCCATTTAGAATTCATCATTTTTACAGCAAGCAGAACTGTAAAATCCTAGGTCAGATTTGAGGTGTTGTAATGACAAAAAGAGTGAAGCCAGCTGGCAGACAATCTGTAAACTGGGCTTGACAAGACACAAAAGGAAATGAGATTTGAAAGTGTACAGAACACAAAACCAGCTTGATTGGGTCAGACCAAACAATCATCTCATGTGGATGCAAGTATACCATGATATTTCCTCAAAATCCTCTCCCAAACTCCAGCAATTTGCAGCTCATGGACTCCCTGAGCCAGAGGTCATATCTCTGTGTTTATTAGTCCTTGGTAAATTAGGATTCTATGACTAACTTGAGATATTTTTATTGTTCTACATTACTGCGTTATTATCAATAATAAATGTTCATTATTCTTGACTCACCAACAGAGATTCTGCAAAACTACACAAATGACTATGCATCATTAAAAATAATATCCATCTAATCATTTCCATCACATTTTGTTTCTTAGCAGGACTTGGACAAAGTGATTTTAAGAAATTGAGAGCGATGTGTTTCCAACTGGTTTTTTTAGCGTTTTCCCATGACAATCAGCACAATAACATGCAATTCAGGTTTTGTGATACTATTGTGCTAATAAATCATGGCCCACATCCCTTCCCCTCCATCAGGGACTCTTGGAAAAACCAATCACAAAAGATCTGAAAGCCATCTTTATTCCTCCACCATAATCATTTGACAAAAGAGAACATTTCATATTGATTCAAAATTGTTCTTATAAACTGTATTTTGTCTGAGGAGAATTTGACGCATTTTCACATAAAATTGATTCTTTCCCTAAGAAAAATGAAAAATAAGTAATTGTATGTGCAAAAGGCATTGACTGTTTTCAACTCTCCCATAAATGCCTCAAATTATCTGGGAAGAGATTTTCATTTTGTTTTTTGTCCATGCAGAGGATCTGAAGAACCAAAACCTTCCTGTTCTTGCCCAGGATACACTGCAAAGCTGGAAGGGGTGAATTGTCCCTGAACACACACTACATCACCCAGGTTCACTGTGAATAGGATGTGCAATGAGCACAGCAAAAGAATTAACTTGATTTTAACAGAGCTACCCACTATCAAATAGGTCTAAGAGCCCAAGGAAAGCTCTCCTGAGCTACAGTAACAATTATGTACATAGAAAATCCCTTCAAGTGTTCAAGGCCAGATTGGATGGCAGGGAAGTTGGAATGAGATGATCTTTGAGTTTCCTTCCCACCCAAACCATTCTAGATTCTATGAAAATTCCATGACTGATTTATCTCCAGTATTGTCACACAATTCCAGCTCATCCTGCCATATTTACCTTTGTGGCTTAGGCTTTTTTAATTTTGTATTCACTGGTTAGTAGGAAAGAAGGCCCAGGTTTTAGTCTGATGTTTTTCTCCAGTTCTGATCTCTGGATGTTTTCTAGTTCTAAAATATTTTGATGACACTGCATTCCAGCAGCTGATCCCAAAGGAACATATTCCTAATGAATTTTTGAACAGCTGTAATGCTTCCCAGCAAGTCAGGACAAGAGGATGGAGTTCATGCTTAAGTGTCTCACATACTTTTGTTTTTTCTGCTTAATTTTCCCCCTTTCTCTCAGCTCATGATGAAATGATCTGTTGTCATTTTCAGCAGCGAGCAAACAAACAAGAGGAAAAGAGGACTGGAAGCAGAAAGCTGAAGAAGAGCAGAAAGGGAAGGAATCAAATAGGACTTGGTGACAAGCAGTAAATGAGCATCAGACAGGAGTCAGCCAAGAGGGAGATCTCATTTCAGAGTTTGCACCTTGTCTCCTGAGACAAGGGCTTGTCATTCCTCATTCACAGAAAGGGCTGAAAGCACCCACCACACAACACGCCTTTGAGCCTTAAATTCAGTGTGAGAAGGAACTAGAAGATGGAAAGAGTGTGTGTGTACTTCCACCATCCCACCAGCTTAGCACCATTCATATTCTGGGGAATGTCCTCTTTCCCATGTGGTATTTCTGCTTTGCTCTGACTTTTTTAGTCTGGCAAGGGGAGGAATTACATCTGTCTAGACAAAGGTCCCTGATTCAAGGCTTGGATTAGATGCTTCTGTTACAGGCATTGCATTCCCCTGGGACCACTGCTCGTCCTTCCACAGCCACCAGCTCTGGGGGAGGGATCACTGCCAAAGTGGAGTTGTGTGGAGAGTGGCTAAGAGCCTTTATGGGCACAGATATTTCCAGCTGCTCCCAGCCAATTCCAATGTCCCCACCACAGGACACAGCTGAGCCCCTCAGTCAAGCTTGAGGTGCCAGGGGGAAAACTTATTTTAAGAAACGCAAAACACTGCATAGTAGTATGAGGAGTGAGGAAAAAGTGTGAAGAAGAACCCTGAGAACATCGAGGCCAGAGGAGGAGCTGTTGGAGTGGAGCAGCAGGTTTAACCCACCTCAGCCATGGCAGCTGCCAGCCACTCAACTCACTGTTCACTCACTCCTACCCAACAGGTCAAGGAGGAAAAAAAGATGAGAAAAGGTTGAGATAAAGGTTGAAACCAGTTGTTTGACACCAGGGAGATCCAGTTTCTCCTCAGAGAGGCTGCCCTGCAGCCTCCCCTGCCAACACCTGGGCACAAACAGCCAGTGCAGGTCACCAAAACATAACAGGTCTTGCAATGAGAGCAGCCAAAGTAGTCTCTGACTGATATTTCACTGAGAAAGGAAAGGCCAGAACCTGAATTTCACTCCCTACAACTGAATTATTCCCACATTAACTGGGATTAACCACATTCACTGTCAAGGCAAGCCAGAGTCAAGAGGAAGGTTTAATTAAGCAAATTGTGTCAACCACTCAGCTGCAGTGTTGCATCTATCCCCAGACTACTGAAAGCAAAACATATTCTAGTCTAGATATACTTTATATTGGTTTGTATTGCAGATTTCACTTTGTATTTCTAAAACTTGTTTCACCACATTGTTTCTGTGGGGATAAACCATGAGTTAAGAGAGTTAAGCCACTATAGCTTATGTATGCAAGCAGACTCCAAGCTGCCCACCTTCCAACCACTAAGCCAGCAAACAGAAAATGCCACGTGCTATCAAGTAGGAATATATTAATTTAATCTATAAATTGGAAATACCAATGAAAAGGATGTGAAGAAACATGTGATTTCTGTACCACGACAAATACAGGAGTGCTAGCTGGTGAAAGAAATAACAAGCTGAGCTCTGTCCTGTAGATCACCACTGTAATTTCTACCTTAAGAATTAGTCTGGATTTACATTGCACAGATTTATCCATGTATTAAGAGGTACATTCCTGATCAACAGAGTTTTGTGGTGGCAGCATGCCCCCAAATAAAAAGGGCTTAGCTGTACTGGTGTCATAGTGAGATTACCACAGCATGGGAGACGCCCTCCACTGGCTCCAAACACAGTTGGTTGGCACAGCTGCATCCTGCTCTCAGAGTTCTTTGTCAGTCCATCACACTCTTAAAGTATTCCCTTAAGTATTGACATTATCATAGACATGTAGTTTTGAAGAAGGAAGAAGTCACTCTTAGTTGGAGTTGCAATGTGGTCTGACCTCCTCTCCTCCCTCCTCGGGCAATTGATACCCTCTTTACTACCTGCACTTCAAGAGAACACCCAGTTAATTATTCATAGAGACCTGAGGCCTTTAAACTCCATTGATTTCTTGTGTCTGGCCTTGATTGCATCTGGTAAATTCATTCCTGTTTGATGGTATTAAATATTTTGAATAATTAATATGGCAATTTATCCCAGGCTGAGGAGTAAATGTTACCTTCTACTGGAAGGAGTGTTGGGAAGGGAATACTCTTTAGGGCACTTTTCCCAATTCCTTTAATGTCAACACGGTACTTAATGTAAGTGCCTGTCTGACAGCTATTGCTGCTGTGAGACCCAGGGCAGGCAGGAATGGCAGAATAGGCACTAGATGAACAGGCACTTGTTCTTGAAGTATGCTTTTAATTGTCTGAAAAACAATCCAAACATCTATGTGACATCAAAAATGAGGAAAACAAATCTCCGATCTATCATGGAATTTTTTATTGTGGGTTCTTTTGGAGTAGAACTGAACTCCAGGATCCAAACTCTGCTCAAAACAGTATTTTACAGAATACTTTTGGAAACTTAATCCAGCTTGGATTTAGCAGACCTAGTAATGACTTCTGGACCTTCCTGTTCCACACAGAATAAAGTAATCCCTTCCTTAATGGATATCAGCATTGGGACATAATTGACTTTTCTCATTGTTTCCTTTATAACGCATCTAATAATCAGAACCAATAACTACTAATGGTTTTACTTTGTTTCTATCTCATTAAATTATTTTCTAGACTGGTATTTATGTCCTTCAGGTACTCATATCACAATCCCCAGAACCTGAAGTCTTCAGGAAACTGATTGCTACCTGAAACAATCAAACACTTTAAATCAAAATAATTCTTCCTTTGATTTGCCTCTGATGTAAAAACTCTTTTTCCTCGTGAGGTCATGCCAGTACTAAGCATTCAGACACTGGAATAAAAATGAGAAAGGCAAACTGCTAAGTCACTTTTCATTAGAAATATATGTTATAGAATCAGGATTCCCCCTAAACAACAGACTGAAATAGCCAGTGGTTGTTATATACAAGGCAAAGCTTAACTCTCCAAAGTATTTTCTATTGTTTCATGACTTCCTTTGAGGATTTAGCTTTTGCTAGAGGGTGGTTGTTTTTTGGTGTGTTTTTTTTTTGTTGTTGTTGTCTAAGCTGATCTCATCTTCTCACATATTTTTACTGGCACTTGAGTCTATTTCTGATCTGTTTCCTTCAGGACTGTATATAGCATGTGAGCACAGATATAAGAACTGAAAAGACAATTTATTCTTGCAAAACTATAGAGATGGAGATGATTTAATCTTCTCTGCTTATTGGATATGTTCTTCCACATAGGTTTTGTGCTATATTATTTCTGAGGTTAGACAGAAGTACTTCATGAGCAGCTACAGAGTCTGTCAGTGCCTGGAGAGTAATTTCAGCCCCATGGCTTGGTTTCAGTACAGAGAGATCTACAATACAAGCTTCAGGGAAATAGTGAGGCTCAAGACCAGTGTAATTGTGGATTACAAGTAATAGTTCTAATTTGTTTTGTTTTGTCCTTGCTGGACTGTTAAAACCTTTTTATCTTCCAGCTCGTGCAAACCTCCACTCTGTCACTGCCCCTACCACATCCAGGAGCAAAGAGATGCAATGAGTGACAAAAACATGTAGTACATTTGGGCAGATCTGAAGTAATATGTGTTTCTACACATCTTCCAGCAGTGTTTCTTCACTACACAATGCCCCTTTCTTTCCTGGGATGCCCGTTTTCAGCTTTCAGGGATGGATTCCATTGTATAAACAGTTGACCTGTGAGAACACAGCCATTTATTAACTAGAATGTCCTGGGGCTCCTATTAGAAGAGAAAAATTCTGAAAGACATCTATCTGGCTGTTTGCCCACAATCCAAAGCATTAAATATCTAGTGCTATCTTAAATAATTCATTAGTGCTCAATATGCCTAATACCTCTGTTGAGAGTGCCAATAAATGAGGTTAAATGGGATTCCTGCTGATTTCTTATACTTCTGTTGGTTTAAACTCTGATAAATATATGTTTTAGCAGACTTGAAAATAACATCAGGGAACAAATGCCTTTTAGTTAGTGAAATGAATGAGAGGCATTTTCCTCTCTCTGTGACAGCAAAGATAGTATTTCCCCTTTAACCTTATGTGTTTCTTTGAATTACAGCTGGTGAATTTGTATGAAGAATATGAGGAACTGATCCTTAAGGACCAAGCTGTGAGGATCAGCTCAATAGCTTCAAAATTCAGATTGAAAGAGAGTTTCAGTGGTATATAAATTCATGTGCACATATTTGTTTGTATGCTGCTAAGCAGCTAAATAAAATAAATTAATTATAAGAAAAAACTAGATAAAATGCATTTCAAATATACCTGCCTAACTTTAATTTGAGAGCATGTGTCTTACTAGGTATTTAGGATGTGTGTAAATAAATTGACCATAAATAAACATTGACCATGCATCTTCCAAATATTTCAGCCTGTCATTTGTAGCTGTCCAGGGGCATAATAACTTTGCAGGTGGTGACAGAGTGAAATGTTTCCTGTCCCTTAACCTCTGCTCTTCCTCAGGGTTCTTAGAGCTTTCCTTATAGGCAACATGATTCCTGCACAGGAAATTTATTAGCCCAGCATATTGTTTCTGACTTGTCACTTATTCCTTGTAATTAAATCTAAGTGCAAAAGGAAAGAAAACACACCCTTGGAAAGGTTTGTTAGGAAGACTGGGAAGCATAATGATAATAAAGATTAACAGACACGGGGAAAGCCGGAGGGGTTCTGGTGTGAACTCTTCCTGAGAGCATGGAGAAATCACAGCCTGCCCAGCTCCTCCTACAGCTCCTCCACTTGGCCACCCAGCATTTAAACTGGGATGCACCTCTCACATGTGAAACCACCAGCACCTCCAGTGCCAAATCCCCCTGCAATGTGAGACTTGGGCCACTGCATCCTCCACCCAGAGCTTTGTCTGAAGCCAGGAAAGAGCTTTCTAGTCCATCAATTCCAGAGACCACGTCTGTGTAGCCTTCTTCAATGCCACACTGTCCGAAAGGCATTTCAAAGCCCGGCACATCACTGTCCCTGCTAACCAGCCCAGTTTTATATGTCCTTCCCAGGAACACCTGGATTAGAGCCCTGGTACCATCTGATGAGGAATTATCTCAATTTAAAAAGGTTGGGCGTTCCTTAATCAGAAAACATTCAAGCAGGGAACAGCTTCAGAACATTGGACTCTATAAGCAACTCTATAAATTGCAATTTAACTTTATGTGCCAGAAGCAAATGATTGCTGTGTTACCTGCTGAAGTTCTTCCTGGCTTGTCATGTTCACCACATTCTGTTTTACAAGATGCAGATCACAAACTGCAAGAGCAGCTCCTGTGTCATAAACTATTGAAAGACAAACTCCAAGTTGCACTTTAAATCTCAATAAAACAGGACTTAAAAGTACCTGAACATTTCTGAAGTAAGAATGAGGAATCATGCAGAAGACCTAGATTTTGGTGTCTTCTTTATGGCACTGAATATAATTCTATTAAAAAATGCGGTATTGCTTTTATTGTTTCTCTTTTTGGGAAGTCCAGTAGGGAAATTGTAAGCTACAGAATTTTTATTATAACCTGTTTTAGGTTATTCTGGGAAAGAAAATTTAAGTTGCTCTGTGGAAACACTGCTTTTACAGACAAGCTGTCATAGTTTCAATATACAGTTACACACCATACTTGAGTTCATAACTGAATTATGAATATTTAGATATGTTTATTGGTGGCAATTTAGTGGTTCTGTCTATATACAATTAAAGGACTGTAGAAGTCCTTTAATATAGTAATGTATATGGATATAGTATTCAGNTATACAATTAAAGGACTGTAGAAGATACGGATACAGTATTCAAAAATATGTTACAGAGATAATAATATTTCCTTATCTATTATTCTTGTAGATACATAAATGATATGTGTGTTTCTTGTCCAAAATCTTTGAGTTACAGGAGCAATTTGTTGAGTTTTGGTAATTCCACAATCAGACCAGAATATTCCTGAGACAGCTGGAGCATAAGAAAAACAGCCCAGGCAAGTTTCCTATGGGCATTTTCAAACTGCAACAACTTCTGAGAAGATAACCAAAAAAATTGTGTGTTACCATGTGTCACCTTGCGAAGAAAACATTTAGGAAATATAAATACTAATTTTCTAATTATAGTCTAATGTATTTTCTAATTATACTGATTATAGTCTGAACAGGGAAGTCAAAAAGGCAAAGATGCTGTGACTGCACAACACCTCACAGCATTCTCGAATTAACTATATAATGTCATTCCAGTTCTAGAGTAAAACAGGAAAAATTTAAAAAGAAAATAAAATCATTCTTAATTTTGTTGCAACCACAAAGTTTGTTTTGTACTTGTGATAATCCAATGATGTGAGTAATTCTATTTTTTCTAGTCGTAAAAAGTCTTTTCCTACCTAAAAAAAAGTCTCATTTTCTGGAGTAAGACTAATGTACTTCCAGTAAAACATGCCAAGAACACAGCTTGGATAAAAGAAATAATTTCTCTCCCATTTTTACAGATGATAAAACTGAGAATATAAGAGACTAAGTAAATTATATATAACATAGAAAATTTAAGATGAGACTAAAGTGAGATTTCTTGAATTCCCATTCACTGGATCAGTGGTTAAAAGATAAATAAATAAATAAAATCTCTTTCAGGAAGCAATTTTGTTGAAGGTTGCTTAGCATTGAGAATAACCAAATTATTGTATTTTAAAATGCTATTAAGAAGGTGACTGAAATCTCAGTAGTACTCATTTCAGTGTTTTAAACATCACTGTATAAGACTATTTTTTTAAGGTATAATTTCTTTGACTGGTATCTAACTTGCAGCATTTTCATGTCTTGTAAAAAAACAATTGTACTCAAAAATATGTGTTTGCCAGTAGCATTTAAATTAGATGCAAACGAGCATTTATGATCCCATCCAAACACAGTGAAATCTTCAGTTCTTTTGCTACTGCACTGGAATAAACAGGCAAATTCATACCCCTTGGAAAAGTAATTTCTTAGGAAAATGCTGATCCTGACACTGTTCTCACAGAAACTCAACTGTTTATCTGCTTCGCCCACAGACACCACACAGGGCATATGTAGGACACATTGAGGGCTGGAATTAGCAGAGTCATTTATGAACTGCATATAAATGTATCATTTGCACATAATTCTCACTGATAACAGCCAAATTAGGGAAGGTGAGAGCACCATCTTTTTTTTTTTTCAGCTTAGCATTTATGAAAATTATTACTTTATTCAGCTCTTGTGCTTCTCCGAGCAGAAATTAAATCAGAAACAAGATGTCTTAGGACATATTAGAAATAAATGGTCAAAACTTTGTATTTCAGTGTATATTGGAGTTATGAGAAGTTTCTTTTTTTTGAGAACCAGAAGGGATATTTTGCTCACACTCACTCCAGTTTAAAACCCTGATTAAGTGCTTCCTTAACCTTCTGCATGTCAGTGGATCTAAGCGTTTGCTGAACTGTTACCACAGCAACTTTCCCTCACCCTCAAGTGCATCGATGGATTTTGGTGCAAACTAAAATGGAATCACTCCTTTGCTTTGGAACAGTGGAGTCTGAATGCAACGAGAAACTGGCCCAAGGAGACCAGACAGACTCAGTGCAGGGAAGTAAGTAGGATAACAGCTTGACATGAGAGCTCAAAAACCATCTTCTCCTGCATTTCAGAAAGAATGGAGCAATTTTAAAGTCAGTGAAGCCCTTTGTCATCTTCCTGCTTAGTCCATAATTGATCTGTAAAGGTTTTTCAAAGTGTCATCAGAGGAAAAAGACAACTGGGTTCGGAATTTTTATAGTGCTCTGGGTTTTTTTGTTAAAATTTGGCTGAACTGTTTTCAGAACCAGAAACAACAGCACTCCAGGACTGGTGTTTTTCAAATTAGGAAAAAAATATGGCAGCCATTCTTTCTTACTTCCACATCCCACATCCCACATCTTAAGTCATGACCAAGGAGTTCGAAGGGAGTCTAAAGCATCAGACAGAGCAGAAAACAACTTCTCACTTTTTCCAGAGACCAGATGTAAGAGAGGAGCAAGTGTAGGCTGTGATTACTGCCTGCAAAATTTTATGCCACTTTTACTTTCTGGCAGCAGCTCAGTTCCTTGTGGGAGTGAATGAATGTCAATACTTGCTGAAATCAGTTATAATTTCTTCTCTTCCTGAGTCTTGAAGAAACTGAGCTGCTGCTGTGAATAATATGCCACAGACACAGATGAACCAAAAGAGGCTTGTACTTCCAAAATGTTGAGAAGCACTGGCATAGAGTTAATCACTGTCATTTGCTAGTAGAAACAATCACCGAGTGCAATCACTTCTTGATTGCTGAAGAAATCTTCCTTTGCCTACAGTACTAAGGTTTGATTTTTTTTTCAGCAGAAATATCAGTTGCAGCTGCCACCAAAAACCACAACTGACAGCAGAAGCAGACAGATATTTGTGATATTTTGGTGCTTCTGTTTACAAACAGAAGCCCAGAAAGTCAGTAAAAAATGTGTTTATTGCAGAATCAGCCATATATATCTGTATATATGAATATTTCATAGATTGTCATATCTATGAGTATTTCCCCTCTCCTTGAACCTATAGTACCATGAGAATACAGCTACCACTCACAAAAAGACCTGTCTTTATTTCACCAAAGAATGCAGTATTATAGTACCCAACTTTTCAGTGGATGTCTGGAGCAGAGGTAGGACTGCAACTGGGATAAGCATCCTCTGAAATGAGATTTCCACTGTCTGTTCTATTTCACTCAGTCATGAATGCTAAAACAATTCTGCACTGTAGGCAAGTAATGCCTTTGTGTGATGTTTTACCCTGAGTCTTCACTAGGCAACTATTAATCTGAAATCATATGTTTATCAAGCATTTATTCTTCTATTCCCTTTGGGCTGTGTGGTATCAATATCATGCCTGTCACAAACAATGACAAACAGCATCTTCTCCATTGCTGAAAATAACAATGCCTGAGAGGATGCAGCTTAGTAGGAGTTCAAGGAGATAACACTTGATCTAGGAATAAGAGTGAAAATATCCAGCAAAAAGGTGTTAAATCACCAAATCCACATAGAAATCCCTATGGTGAAGAAGATCAGAACAAATATATCACATTGCCCTGAGAGGTGTGAGATGCCCCATCCCTGGAAACATTCCATCAGGTAGGAAGGGTGTCTGAGCAATCTCACCTGGTTGAAGATGGCCCTGATAATTTCAGGGAATTTGGATTAGATGACCCCAAAGGTCCCTTTCAACCCTGAACTCTCCAGGTGTCTGTTTTAGATTTTAAAGGACTAGAGAAACATTTCTGAAACTATTGCATCCCTGAGAGAGTTGCGTCTCAGCTGCAGGAACTCATCATTAGCACGTGGGAGTCAATAACTTACAACTGAGGGACTGATTGATTCCAGCCCATACCAGTATTTTCATCTCCATTATAAGGAATTAACTTGCTACAGAGACAGTAATTACAAGAACACGAAGCCTGATGTGGTTGTCAATGAGTCCCACAAATGATCTACAAAATTAGTTGTCTTCCTGCTTCCTTTATCTGAGATGAAAAGCTAATAATTGGAGTAATAGGTGGAATGGAAATAGGTTTATTCCTCACGTAAGCTTTCTGTTATATTATTCAAACTATAGTGTTCAGGATGGTTTATTTTCCTAACCAGAAGTTTCCTAACCTGGTGTATATCCTGAACAACTTATCATTTATTGAGGAAGAAATTATATTAATCTGCTGCTATGTTGGTTAAAAAAACCCATAATGTTCAGACATCTCTCAAATTAAGAAAGTGAAAGGGACTACAGCATAGAATCAGAAAGTGGGTATAATTGAATATCAATAAACCAGTGGCAATGGCTATTAGTCTCTATGGGAACTTGTAATCATATAACAACAATTAAAGAAGGAGAAAGGGTGATAATGAGATAGAGAAATGCTGGCAGTGTCACTGCCATGAGTACAGGAGTTACAGGAGTTATACAGAATACTGAGCTGGGTGGAGAGAAACCTGCTCAAGTTCAACAAGGGCAAGTGTAGGATCCTGCACAAGGGGAGGACTAACCCCAGTTACCTGCACAGGTTGGGGGCTGACCAACAGGAGAACAGTTCTGTGGAGGAGGACCTGGGGGTTTTGGTGTATGAAAATTTGTCCATGAGCCCGTGTAGGGAGTTAAAAACCAGTTTCCTCTCTCCAACACTGCCAAGGCCACAAAAGGAACCTGCCATAAGATAAGCCACCACAGTGGGAATGTGATTATGACAGGAAGGTGCTAATTCCAGGTCTGGTAGAGGCGAGGTCTTGTTAACACATCTTGATTAACATTTTGGGAAAAAAAATTCCCACTGTGTCAAACTGTGGGACACAAAGCAACTGCTCATACAAGTACCAGTCCAAGTTAGAGAAGGGCATCTGGGAGTGGATATGCAGAACTTGGACTGTATAAAGGTGGCATTCTCCGAAGAATCACTCGGAAAAATCACCACTGAAAAGCCTTGTCCCAGCAGGGAGAGAGAGCACGAATCTCACCCACAAGTCTAACACTGCTCTGTTTTACTTCAGGTGTCTCACATCTCCTGCCCCTCCATGGCTGGCACTCCATGAGTGGCTGGCAAATGCCTCCACCACCACTCTTCTCTCCCCCAAACCCCTCATGGTGAGAAGGAAAAATTCAGCAAGGAAATCTAAACTACAACACCCTGCCTTGGTGGGGGGTTTGGACTGGATGAACTCCAGAGGTCTATGATTCTGTAATGAACAGAGTATTAGAAATGTCTTTACATTTTTTTACTCTTTTCCTTTGGAAATAAGACTTGAGATATCACAGGTATCTGTTTACACATCTCTCCTAAAAGCTTTTTAAACATTATTCAGTTTCAAAAAACAACTAAATTGGGAAACATCCAGAATATCTTAATTTTTTGTCATTAAAATGATACAAACAATAGGTAACTAAGGGAACTGAGAACTTAGAAGTGTCTCACAGAGGGAAATGTCATAATGTGACCCTACACCTTCTCACAGATTAGAAAACTCATATAAACATTTCTATATGTGGTTATATTATTATTTAGAATATAACTTGCTAGTATTCATAGAAACATAGAATAGTTTGGGTTGGAAGGGACCTCCAAAGGACATTTAATCTAATCCCCCTGCAAAGAGCAGGGACATTTTCAACTAGATCAGGTTGCTCAAAACCCAAACCCATTGGAAAAAACTTCATGAACTTCAATGTTTACAGAATAATTGGTGCACCAAATTTGTTTTTTCAAGCAAGACTTTAAAAAAAGTGTCTCTTCCTGCCTCTTTCTTTTAAAGATCCCCTCTTCCTTCCTAGACCACTGTCCTCTTCTGAGGAGATTTCTGATTTCTTGATTAATCAGTCACGACTTTGCAACCTAACATTTTCAATCTGCTCTTAATTTTCTGAGGCCTGAGCCTTAACTCCTAATCTCAAAGACTTTTTTCTGCCCCTTCCCTTCCATTTGAATTCTAATTAGGGAAATTACTTCCTTAAAATGAATAAGAGAAAAAAATTAAAAAAGAAAAAATCCCCTAAAACCTTTGGCTCAAATTCAGTATGAAACAAATGGAAGATGGATGGCATTCCTCATCATATCCATTATATTTTCAGTATGATGACAATGTATGAAGCTCTTACACTTCTGGACTGGAGTTCCCACATTAATCAGATGCTTTCTTCATTGTTTCTCTGGCACTTTTTCATTAAAACAGTTGCATCTGAGCTCTAGTGCCGTAAGTTATTCCTAAACTGGCCCCTTTTCAAGTACAGATGTTATCTAACCCTGAAATATCTGCATATTTCCAGTCATGTAGATTTTAAAACACAGTAGGGGGGAGACAAAAGTAATTATACCTGTGTTTTAAGAAAAAGACTGACAGAGGATGATACCTAATGTGTCTGACAGTGATCATGTGTTCCTTACTGTAATTTCTCTAATGTATGTGTAAGCACTCTCTTACCATTATCTCACATCCTTTCATAAATTCATCCTCTCAGAAGGTAGGTTTTACAGAACTGGTGAACACTTTTCCTAGAGGTGAAGAGAGATGAGACGAGGAGAAATACATCTGGGCTTGAATCTAACTTTTTCCCAAAATCTAGCAAAGCATTCAAGAAACATTCTAAATCAAATACTACTGACATGCTCATTGACAATACTGAAGAACCTTCAATTTTTCCACTAATATTTATCAATTCAAGTTTGCTAGACCTAAAGAGACCTGCACTGGTTCAAGCCAGCACTTGATCTCCTGGAGAAACCTGTCTTCAGGTTTGGAAACAGATGGACAGCGAAAGACAAGAGGAAATGGACTCAGGCTGTGCCAGAGGAGGTTCAGATTGGATATTAGGAGGAATTTCTTCACTGAAATGGGTGATCGGGCATTGGAATGGGCTGGCCAGGGAGGTGGTGGAACAACCATCTCTGGAGATGTTCAAGAAAGGACTGGACATGACTCTCAGGGCTCTGGTTTAGTTGATAAGGTGATGTTTGGTCAAAGGTTGGACTTTATGATCTTGGAGGTCTTTTCCAAACTTTAATGATTCTGTGATTCTAAGACAGGCATATTATACAATACTAGAATAATACCACACAAATTAGGCTCGACTTCTGCACTAGATCAGGTTTTCCACCCAAGAGTGAAGGGTTGTGCAGAGTCTTGAGAAACTTCTAGTGCTTTACTCCAACCTCTTTGTCTTCTGGTGCTTTGCTCCAACTTCTTTGTCCTTATATCCAACGGGAATATTTCTTGCTGAACAATGTGTGTGTTGCCTCTTGTCCTTCCATGAGAAGAGTTTGGTTCTGTCTCTGGGGCTGAGGGAGAGGCTGTGCAGTGCTTGGTTATGAGCTGAGGTTAAACCACAGCACAATTAACCATTTTTTAAAGCACGTGGTGACACAAGATGAAACACACTGTCAGATTCCACAGACCATTGTCAGTGACAACACACACCAACATATTTCCCCAGGGATTGCTGAAAACAGACAGTAACTGCCAGCTGATTTCACAGGTGCATGTCTTAAAACTTTTTAGTGAATTTTTCAGGACCTGTCAGTGTTTACAGTACCCACTGAGCATCTAATCCAGCCACTGCTGCAGCAGAATGATGTGTCCTTTATCATCTTCAACTGGTGTTTAAATTATTTAATTGTTTTCCAAACAGTTCTTTATATTTACCATCACTTCTATCACTTTCACTATAAAAGATCCATTACTGCTTAAATTTATTTTGGTTTCTGTTATACGTTAGATTGAATCACACCAAACCTATGGTATTTTGTTTCTTTTAGCTTTTATCAATTTCCTATCTTCTGAATTATATTCATTGGTATAATTCTTTCCTCCTTCTATTTCTTTATGTATGTATTTCCATGTCTATCTACAAATTTTTCTCCTTGTATATCTTACTTTCATTTTTCTGTCAGTCCAGGCTGGCTAATAATCAGTGTGGCCTTTCTTGAAATGTAATTTCCATATCATCCATCAAAATACACTTATAGCTTTTAATTTTTCATTTTATATGTGTTTTAGTTTTTATATTTTTAAAGCTGATTGAAGCAAATTAAAAACAAAGTCACCTCCTTCTGTTCAACAGGTCAAGTCATAGGTCTAGAAAAAATGCAGACCCATTGACTCTTAACAATATATTTTTCCTTCTCTACATTGAAATAGTTTTATGATAACCAGCTGTCTATCTTTGGTTGAAATATTTCTGAAATACTCCACACCTACATATGCAGGTGTTCCTTGGACACAAAATAGAACTGGACATTGCTCTGCGTTCCAAGAGTATAAATAGTGAACTAAACATCTCATTGGCTTTGTAGAGCCTTTTCATGGATTGTAATATTTGCTATTGCAAGTGTCTGGTTCCCAGTTACGTTTTCAGCTCAATTTTATCAGCAGCATTCGTTGTGACTGTGATACAAGAGCTCAGAAGTGCAGGAGACAGACAAATTTTGTTCTCTTCTTCAGGTTAACTTGTTTCTACTCCTTAATATGGCAGTTTCAGCTAATAATATGAAAAAAAAAAGGTGCAAGAAAAAAAGGTTATTTATTTTATTTGTTGTTTTAAAAGTATATCCACCACCCTCCTGAGTGAGCTCTCTTTGCATTTAATGCAATAAAACCATGGAAGAAATTTTGTTAGACTTGCCATTCAACATAGTATTATAACAATTGTCCATCACAAGGGCCAGTGGCCACTTCCATCTGGTGACACATGAATTAGAGGAGATGCAGAAAAGGCTTCTCAGATCCTCTGGAAGCATCTCAAAAACTTCACCTCATCCACACATCTATCACTGCAGCTCTAGTAGGAAAAACAGTGATAATAATTTATGGTACTTGTTTAAGACTCATTCCTGCTGCTCCCAAATTTTTTTACAGGTATTTGTTTTACTCCAGGGAGCTCTTCAACTTTTGGTGAAACCCCATTTTCTGGGCATGGGACAGAGCCCACCAGATAGTGGAAAATTCCCTGTTGAATTCACAGAGAGTAACTTCTTTCAATATGCATTATCCATGTCTTTTATTATTGAATTAGATGCTCTTAACCACTAAGAAAAAAAATGTAACAAATAACTAAAATTATAAGTAGAGAATTCTGTATTATGATAACATCCCTCTAAATTTCCAGGAGTGAAAACACAGTTTTCCAGAATTTATATCAGTAGGACCATGGTGTTTTGGATATTTCAATCTTTGCCTCCACGATGCTACAACACCACCTGTTGTACATGCAAGTGTTCCTTATTCACTGGAATAAGTTTTTGTAGCCTTGGTGTGGATAAGATCAGTTTTACATCAGTTGTTCTCACTCCTAAAATTGAATTATAGCCCTATATATTTCTGAATGGGCCAAAATAAATGAATGTCTGAAGAAGGGCAATGAAGCTGGGGAAGGGTCTGGAGCACAAGTCCTGTGAGGAGCAGCTGGGGGAGCTGGGGATGTTTAGCCTGGAGAAAAGGAGATTCAGGAGGGAACTTATTCTCTGCAACTATCTGAAAGGAGTGTGTAGTGAGGTGGGGGTTGGTCTCTTCCTCCAGATAAATTTTAAAACAACAGGAAATGGCCTCAAGTTGTACAGAGGAGGCTTAAATTGTATATTAGAAAAAATCTCTTCACCAAAAGAGCTGTCAGGCATAAGAACAGGCTGACATGTTTTAGTGGTGGACATAGCAGTCCTGGACTTGATGATTTTAGAGGTTTTTTCTGAAATAAATCATTCTCTGCTTCTCTGAAAATATTTAGGATGAACTCAGAAAGAGGTGGGGAGTTACAGGGAGAAATCTGAAATATAAACCTTGGTCTGGACTCCCTTTTATCACAAAAACTAAGACCTGTCTGTTTCCTGAATATTTTTGAAGCAGCCACCAGCATTGCACCAGCACCATCCTACTTGATCCTTCTCATTGAGAGACACATTCCCTGCATCTGAAATTAGTCAGCATTCAAAGAAATGTTCCATTTTCCATAAACAGTTCAATTTTCCAAAACTGCAGGCAAATACACCAGGTCTCACCTGCCACAGGTCTGGCCTTAGCACAACAGGAGTTGAGCTCAGGCTCTGGGAGGTGAGAGACTCCAGATATGACTGTGAAACTGTTCTATCTTTATTTTACCTGTCAGAACGTTTTCCAGAGTTTTTTTAGGCTGCCATTTAATTTATTTGGGTCTTATTAAAGTGTTTTGTTCCCTTGTTAAAATGTTCCCAGTGTTAAAATGTTTGTTCACTGAGCAGACAGACACAACCACAGTTTTTATTCTGATATTGATTGGGAAGTTATTTGCACTGATAACTTCTTTATCTTCTCAGTCACCACCAAACTGCTGGAATTTTGTTCTCAGATGGAAAGGAATTGCATCTAATATTCCAGTTGGGGATGGTGGATGCTTAAGGATCTCATGAAATTACTCTCCTGCTTTCCCCAACATTTCTGCACAGGTAGTAACATTAATCCTATTACAGCTCAGTCTCTCTGCAAAACGTTTGCTAAATGGCTCTTCAACACTTTTAAAATAATAGTGGTGGTAATGATAATGGTGATAACAATAATAACAACATTATATAATATATAATTATATATAATGTTATATATGACACATTATTATATACACACTATAATATATTAATATAGGAGTAGTTTGTTAAATAGAAATTTGCAGTGGGACAGTGCAATTCTGTGAAGAGAAGGAAGATCTTTAATTTAATTTTCCTAATAAGAAAATCAGTGATTTAAAGACTGCTGTATCTTCTTTTAGACATTGAATCCCTCATCCCAGTTGCTCCAGAGACCACGGAGAAATGTATTTGTGAATGATATATTGGAGAAGTAACAATATCTCACAACCAACCAATAAACGAAAAAGTAATTATTGATCAAAATATTTTTCTTCACAGCATTAATTTGAGACGATCTCTGAGTTTGATTTTGAAATATGCATTATATAGGAAAAAATAATGTCATTCAGAAACACAATAAATGAGGAACTGAAGCAGAACATCCTCTCCTTTACCCTCTAAACTGACTGGTAGCTTTTATCTAGAGGGCTAAAAAAAGCCCCATTTCAATATTGATTGCACTTTGTTATTCTGCTTTAGTGATTAAATACATCAGCCACACCATCAAGGCATTAAGTCCTGATTAATCATTCTCAGAACCCCTGGAATAATATACAGAACATTTATTTAAAGTGTAGGTAGAAAGATTTATGATGTATTATTAGGTTGAGTGGAAGCTGTCCTTTGACTTTCCCTGGGCTTCAACTTATTTTGTTTCCATTTCTCCCGATTCCATACAGTTCGAAGAATTATAGAATATCCTGAGTTGGAAGGGACGGAGAAGGATCACCAAGTTCAACTCCTGGTCCTGCACAGGACACCCCAAAAATCCCACCCTGTGCCTGAGTTTTTGTGTTGTCCAAACACTTGAACTCTGTCAGCCTTGGTGCTGTGACCACTTCTCCGGGGTCCTGTTCCAGTGTCAAACCACCTTCTGGTGAAGAACATTTTCCTAATATCCAACCTAAAACCCCTCCTGACAACTTCAGACCATTCCCACTCCCTCAGGGACAGAATCTCCAATGTGGAAATCGTGTTTGTATTTAGGGCTGAGGTGCTGTGCTAGAGTAGGGGAGTTACCAAGGCCAGCTGCTCCCTCACTCCTGCCATTCAGTGGGCCAGGAAAGAAAATCAGGGGAAAAGCTCATGGGAAAAGACAAGGAGCTCAATTGCCAATTATCATCACAAGCAAAATAGACTGTACTTCTATTAACTGCCAATTTGAATAGTTCTGGATAGAGAGAAACTCAGGCAACCACTAGAACAACACCCTTAGCTCCCTTAGAGCAACTTGTTTCTTTCTTCCCTTGACTTTTAACCTGTCAGTCCAGGTCCTGGATGCTTATTTATTCATCAAAGGCATAACATCTCACTCCCTAAGGAGTTGATTGAGACTTGGGCAACACTAAAAATCTACTATTAATATTAATATTCTTTCTGCTTTTGTTTTAAAAGCTTGAAATATTTTGGACTCAAAACAACAAAAAAAAAAGAGCAGAAGAGCACATTCAGTTATTATCTAAAATGAGAAAACTGAAAAATTAATTCAAATAGAAAAGTCAAAAAATTCATACAGACATTTGAAAAAAAGGGTCTCGGTGTTTTCTGTCCTTCAGGCAGAAAGAGAGATGAATGACCAATCTCCAAGTTGCTAAAAAAGGTTATCATTGGGCACTACTCAAACTCACCCAATCCAGACTCCCAATAGGATTTATAACCTTCAGTCCATTGTTTCATTAATGCAAATACAAGGTCGGGATCTGACTGAGGTCTAGGCTGCTGTGATTAAGGGAAACTTGATGTTCAGGCCTTTCTTACAGAGAATCTTGTAAAAATCCTGTAACACAACGGGGGAAAATCATACTTATTTAAGTAGAAATCATACAGGAAAAAAACATATTGCTATAGGAATCTTTTGTTCATCTCACTGTCTTTAAACCTCACTTCTTACCTCTCACCTGCAAAAGAATTAATGAACAAAACAGAAAACTGAAATGCTATTCCCTGTCGGTGTATGATTAAAACACAAGGAGGAAGAAATGTTTGTCTCTCCCTTGGACAGTTACAGAAGAACAAACAGCCTCAGTCTGCATTCCTGCCTCTGAGCAAATCTTTGCCTGATGGGAGAGTCTTTGCTTTGGATGAAATGTGCACAATCCAACCTGTAAAAGACAAAGTAAGGCAGGAGGAAATCTCAAGCAGATTCTCCAGATGAGTGAGGTTGTAAGAAATCCTGAGCCACTAAGGAATTCTTGGTTGCCACTATTCCACACAGTCTGGCATTTTCACAATGATGCCTGCAATTCTGGCAGAATTAATATTTTCATAGAATCACAGAATGGTTTGGGTTGGCAGGGACCTTAAAGATCATCCAGTTCCAAAATTTCCTTCATGGGCAGGGACACCTTCCACTAGATCAGTTTGCCCAGAGCCCCGTCCAACCTGGCCTTCTTCTCCCTTCTTTTTCACTGTGTGTTTTACAAAAACAAATAAATATTATTCTTACTATTTGTGATATTTGCACATGATTAAATTTTAAATTTGGTGTTCAACATTTCCAAGACCGTTTTTGGACAACACAAGGAAATCTTCCGTATTACAAACCAGCTCTGCCTCTTCCATTCATTAATAGAATTATAGAATATCCTGAGTTGGAAGGGATACAGACAGATCATCAAGTCCAGCTCCTGGCCCTGCACAGGGCCACCCCAAAAATCCCACCCTGTGCCTGAGAGTGTTGTTCAAACACTTCTTGAGCTCTGTCAGCCTTGGTGCTTATCTGGGGAGCCTCTTCCTGGACCCAACCACCCTCTGGGTGAAGAACATTTTCCAAATATCCAAACTAAACCTCCCCTGACACAACTTCAGACCATTCCCTTGAGTCTTGTCACAGGTCACCACAGAGAAGAGCTCGGTGCCTGCCCCTCCTGTTCCCCTGGTGAGAAATCCAAGGAAAGGCCTGGTGTGCACACACAGACGTGTCTACGTAGATAAATGGATGTGCTGAACATTTCTTACTGATACCTGCACTCAGTTACCTCTTCACCCTGCATTACACAAGAATCTGCTCCAGTGAAAAGTGAATAAAAAATTGCAGCATTAGAAGTAGAAATCAGATCCTGGATATTGTGTCTTCCTCCTCATATTACAAATTAGTTTCTTGTGTCATCTGCCCTTTGTTCTTAATGCTCACCTTGAATGTGTGTTGCTTCAATGCTGAGCCAATTCTCCTGCTGCACAGGCAATCCCAATAGATCCTGGGGTTACAAATGCATCCTGTGACACGTTTTACTCTGAAAATCTTTGTTATCATCCCCATAGAAATGTCTGCATAGTTGTGTCATTTACCTGGGAGAAGAAAATGATGTGTCACATTCCTGAAAATATGTACAAGGTCTATGGGAGACCAAGTTATTCAATTCCTATAATTCTGATACATATTTTTAAAGGTGGCTGTCAGTTTTATGTTCTGCTGCCTTCTCACATGATTTCAGGAGTGTAAATACACCTCTGTGGCATGAGGGAACGTCAATAGCCAGCCTAAAATGATGAATTTCTCTAGGAAGGAAGGTATGGAGAGATTTTTGCTGCAACTTCAAATTCCTATTGCAGTTATGTCCCTATTATCTGTATATTAACTAGGAGAAATTGAAATAGTCAATTTATTTTACTTTTAGTTCTTACTTAAATCCAGAGTCTGAAACAAGTAGAGATTGTCAGACTTTGAACAGATTTCATTTCAAATAGATTAAGAGGAAATAAATAATTTTGACATCTGATAGCAAATTATTAGATAATTCTACATTTAAATGGAATCATAATATAAATATAAATAACATCCATGTGAATAGCAGATGGTTTTCCATCATGGATACCATTAAAATAAATGATAGGAACACTGCTGCAAACAAATAGACATTAATTAAATCTATATTACAATATGGGCCTGTAAAAAAACATATTACACATGTCTGATATGTTGAGAAGTGTTTCTCTTCTCAATTAATACTGTATGAGATACTGATTTTTAAATTTTTTTTGAGTGTAACTAACTTAAAAATAATCTCCCCAGTGTAGATCATTTCTTCATTAGCCTCTGGAAAAAATGATTAACTCCCTGGAGATGAGTAATCTATATTCCTTCCATTCCTCTGTATCTAGGTTGTGTTTGCAAATACAATTGCATTAATAAGACTCCCATGTTCTCAGAGTCTTAGATAAGTTTAAATACAGCATTTTGGTAGTGCTCAGATGATGAATGTATCTATAACTACAGGCACTCCAAGACCAATTTTTCAGAGCTACCTACATAGTTACTCAGGAAAAAAGCGTTCACGATGTCCTAGGAGACTTTTATTCATAAAAACTGCCTTTCTTATTCCAAATTAGGTAAATACTGGTGCAGAGCAAGTTAGAACTGCAGGTGGCCATTTCTGTAAGCAATATTCTTCTGTGCTTGCCCAGTAATAATTGCATGTACTCAGAGGTGTTGTTACACATCTGCTGTATGTTCAACTGCAGCACTTCTCATATTAACACATGGGAGAAAACCCTCTTGTCCACAAGTATTTAGATCCACCAGGCTAAGCATGGACCACTGCATTGCTGCTGAGTCCACCTGGAGATCATGTACTGAGGAGGGTTTTATCCCAAAGGATCATGTGCTGTATCAAATGATTGACAACTGCAGCAAAATATCCTGGGAAATGGAGGTGAATCTGTAAGAAGAGTTTCTTGAGTTATCAGTGATGACCAGGGATCCTAAAGCACTGGAAATTCTCTCCAGGGAAGTGGTGGAGTGCTCAGAAAACAAGTAGATGTGGCACACTGAGATGTGGTTAATGGGCATGGTGGTATTTGGTCAAAGGTTGGACTTGATGACCTTGTTGGCTTTTTCCAACCTTACTGGTTCTATCATTCTATGTTTTGGTGTTACAACAGCTGCCACAAGGAACAAAATTTTAGATGTGTGAAAAAGAAAGGCTTAGAGCCCTGGGGTTTTGTTCTGAGCTTGTGGCCTGTGTTTTAAGGGGTTCAGTATTATTTTTGTTTTGTTGGGTCAAAAGGAGCTGCAGAGTGACCAAAAGGGAACAAGGGGAAACAGAATATATAACATTGCATGTGACCAATTTAGGAAACAACTTCATTTGGGTCAATTTGAATTTCAGAGGAAATAAAGGAAATCAAGACAAACTGAGACCTTTATTGGCTCATTTCTTCTACAGTAATTGCTTTTGTACCAGTTCATAAGGAAAGACATGTAACCTCTCTGCATGTTATGTCAAAGAACTTCTTAAATCTGTGGAGGTTCTTGATTTATCCAGGTTCTTCTTTAACCTTGAATGAAAGGAGAATATTTCCAGGATCAGCAGACAAAGCTGCAATTTCATTAAAGAACTTGCTGCTATTGAGATCTCAATGCACTCCACTCTTAAACCTTTACAGCACAAAACTGTGATCTTCCCTTTCTCCCTCTCATTTTTAGCAAAATATGTCTAACTGACTAGGTAGGGAGCTAGAAACACACCCTTTCATTTCCAGAATCCAAATGAAGCTTTAAAAATTAGGAATATGCAAAATTCCTGGTACCTACTACAAAATGGGTGTGCAGCTGGCTGTAATGATGTTGAGGAATTTAGTGGAAAAATCAAGTAGCAAGTGTTGCTGGATTTTATATATTCAGTGTTTTCCCTAGGAATGCAGAAGATGCTATAGGAAAAGCACTTCAGGCATTGGAAAGAAAGAGGCAATTAAAAGATTTAAAAGGATAAGATTAACATTCAAAATGATCTTGAGAAATTAACATGTGGGGCTGAGATCCATAGAGCGAGACTTGTAAAGCAAAATTGAAATCATTCTTCTGTAGAAAACTCAATCTAACACAGAATTTTGGCATTGAAGAAAACTGGAAAAGCAGTGCAATAAAGGATCAAAGAGCTGGAGAACCTGTTCTGTGAGGAAATACTAAAGGAATTAGGTCGCTTCCCTGTGGAGAAGAGAAAGCTCAGGGAGACCACATCACAACATTCCAGTACCCAAAAGGATGCTCAAAGAGAGCAGAGGTTCTCTCTTCATGAGGAGGAGACAAGGGGCAATGGGCACAAACTACAATGGAAGAATTTTTATCTTGATGTAAGGGAGAAAATTGTTATAGTGAGAACAATCAGTGAACAAAACCACCTCAAAACTAACGTGGTGCAGCCTCCATCACTGGGGTTCTCAGGATGTGGTGGGACAGGGTGCTCAAGGATCTCATCTAGGCCCCCTTTCCCATGAAAAGCTGAACCAGATGGTCTTTTGAGGTCCCTTCCAACCTGGGCTGTTCTGTGACTATATGAATTAATATCTGTCCTACACTATTTTTAATTCCACCCACTCATACCCAGAGTAAGATCTGGGAGCAGGATGCCCCATATGCTTCTGTGAGATTTCTTTTTCTCCTCAGTGTGCCTATTTCTATATATTCCTGTTACCAAAGACAGGCTGTGTGTGCATGTGTCACATAGAAATTAAATTTGCTGTGACCCCTTATACATCAAGCTATCTGTCTCACAGCTAGGTTCCCATCCTGCTGTTGTCAGTTTTTCTCCTAATATCCATAGCAACAGGATTGTCTTGTCAATCAAATATTTCACAAGTTTTGAGGCTTGAAGGGATTATTAAAACATCTTTTAAGGCTTTCTGAAGAATAAATGGCCAGGAATTTTCTCCTGCCTCTCCAGTGATGAAACCTAAAAGTATATTTCTGAAACATATCTTCCAGAAAAAAAATCATCTGTGTATGGCCTGGAGAGCCTAGGAGGATGAAACATTCACCAAAACCATTGGGAACTCTAGTCTATGTTAAGTTTTTTCATATATTTTAGAATTCGTGTCTTGTTTCTAATTTGAATTTATATGTTTTTTGCTTCTGGGCTCTGTTTCTTGTTATGTCTTTCTCTACTAAATTAAAGATCTCTTTACTACCTGGTACTTCTCCCTGTGGAGATATTTAAACCATAATGGAGTCACCCCTTGATTGTCCTTTTTTAAGATAAACAGCCTGAGTTCTTTATGTGTGATTAAATAAGTCTTTGAGCACATGAAAAACCTAATAACTGAAAAAGGAAAAAATCTTCCTCTGTCTTCCTCAAACATCCCCAAAAAATTACATGGCTACTCAAAAGGGAGTACTTATAAGAAAATATAATAATCTGTACAACAGTAACGAGTTGGATTCCGCATACAGAAGAAATCCCAATACAATATTTTTTTAGAAGACATCTGATAGGAGAGATATGAAATAAAGATTAAAATTTGGGTACAGATTTTTGGTAATTAAAAATAGGTTGAGCAATCTCTCTTTGGAGAAAAGGGTGTAGCCATTGCTTAAAGAGTTGGGAAATACGGGCTTGAGTACCTCTTATAGTCGAGCCCATAAACAGAACAAAGAACACTCCACTAACGAGGGCTTGAAAGTAACATTAAAAGTAATATCAAAACTAAACCATCATTCTGGGATTAGAAGTAATTGTCAATGAAGGTTGTGGAATTGTCAACAGAGGAGTTATTCCAGCCTTGTTATGAGCTTTTGAGATAAAACAGTGTGTTAGAAAACTACAGGGAATGATTGTGGAACCTATAAGTTCCCTTTTGAAGCCAGAAATCCATGATCAGCTATTTTAGGCCACATCAAGGAAGCTTCCTCCATTTGGATATAAATAGAGTGATGAAGTTTAACAACTAATGAGTGTTGGTGAGACACATTCACAGTCAGTTCCTGATGTTCTCAAAAAACTTTTTATTTTCTTTAATTAAAGCCCCGCAAATCAGCACCAAACTTGGACAATGCGACTTGGAGAAAACTTCAGGCCCATCCTCCCATTATAAACTGGGCATATTGGGTTCAATCAGAAAACATTTCTGCCTTACCCAAGGGCATCAGTGACAATGGCAAATCAATGAATTGGTGGAGATCAGCAGGGGAATTCCAGATGTGTGGTGCTGTAAGACAAGAACCTGGCCATGACTGGTAGGGAAGGGGATGTTCCTGGCTGGAAATCCTGCTTTGTTGTGAACAGAGGAAATGCACCCCCTGCTCTGAGGATGAGTTTCTCAGGGCTGAAACCGGCCTTGGAATCCTTATCCACTTGGTCACTAACTCAAAGACTTATCTATTGTTTTCTCTTCATGCTGCACATGTAACTGCCCACCTGATTTGTGATCCAGCAGTATCCAGTGCAGGATACACCCAGCTGTGGAAAACAGGGACAGCACAGACAGAAATGTAATGGGCTGTCTGGGTATTAAGAATAGAAGAGCTTTGACAGCTGAGATTAAATTGAAATTCCAGATTACCAGAGACTCTGCAGTTTTGTTTTCAGTGTTTAACAATATTTATGTATATATATATATTTTTATTATTTAGGATTATGTTAAAAGATTAAAAGGTAGTTGTTTTTCCTTTGAATCAGGGATTTGTTCAGTCTCTTACCATCTGTGATCACAATACTGGTACAAATGACAATCAATAAAAAAAAATTAGAAATACAAACCCCAAACCATTTATCTAATCACTTAAAAGGGGGACATGGCTTCCTGAATGTCTGATTAAAGGTTTTCCACCTATGGTCATTTTTTAGCAGGTATATACAGCCAGAAATAGGTACAGGTGAGATTGAGAAGGAAAGAAAATAAAGGATGTAGGAAAAGAGTTCTGGATGTTCTTGCAGCATGAATAAGGCTGTGTCTTCCAAAATAATGCTACTATAATCCATAAGACATTTTAAACTAATTGAGATCAGGTTCAGAAAAAGGGAAATGCATGTGTTCATTCAAGATGTGGATGCTTCTGAAAGGAGGTTTGTTTTTTAAATAGAATATATATTTCTTGTGCTGCCTGTCTTTTCCAGCAGGGAATCACAGCACAATGGTTTCCCACTGTGCAGGCTTGAGCACTGAGTTGGATAATGAGCATCCATAGGTCTCCTATCACACTCTTGGATCAAGACAAGGCACAGCAAGAATGGAGACTGCTTTCCTTTAAGTAGAAAAATTACTATTTGGACAACTTAGGGTCAAATATTTATCTGGCTCTGAATGTCACAGTTACCAAGAAAGGAGCAATTTAATTGTTACAGGATAAAGGATTCTGCAATTTAGAGAGGAATATTTTCCTTAACATATAGAGGTCCTTTCCAACACCATGGATCATCTTGCATCTATACACAAAATTTATAACAGAAAAGGAAAATGAAATTACTATTGTTATTAATTACATTTTTTGCTTTAGTTATTGTAAAATCATGTTGTTTAGGAAGCATTTTCAGAAGAACCAGAAGGAACCTAATTTGAAGTCAACACCATTTCTAATTTCACCAATGCTCTTGTCTGAGGTGAAATAACTTGCCTGAAAACAGGAGGAAAAACCAGCTTAAAATTCCAGAAAATGGATGGTTTCAAGTGCTCCATATAGAGAGCAGGTTCTATGTGTTTGAATTTTACACCTCAGCCAAGCCCAAAATAAGTGACCCCTGCCATGTCTTTATCCTTACAGAACTCCTTCCACATTCTATATTCCAGAAATCTGTCATCTTTGGTGATAAACTATTTAGGAAACATGAAGAAAAAATATTGTGCAGGAATATTGGGGTTGTGAAGTAAAGGGAGTCTGACAAAACCTAATGTCTCTGAAACAAATTAGAATGCTTTTTTGGTTGTTATTTTTTTGGTAATTAATGGGTCTCAGTTGTCTGCAGCAGTAGTTATAGCAATTAGTTCAGCTTAGCTCAAGTCTCTAATTTCCTACATCAATAAATGTGAGATCAGGGCACAATCACTATAAGTGTAGTCATTGTTTACAGCATATTCATCTTCATAAGCACTGACTATAAACAGAACATCTTTCCACTGAGGTTTGCCTAAAAATATCCATCAGCATGCCTTAGAAATGCTGGGAAATACTGGGGTGGGGGGGGGGGGAGAGAAAAAGTGATAGGTCTTCTACAACATTAAAAGCCAAAATGTCAGTATAAGGAAGAAATTTGTTTTCCTCTACTACTTAAGTTCCTACATGAAATAGAAACTCTATGGTCTTGTACAAGCAGAGTGAGAAATTTGGAGATGCAAGGGGCCAGGAGCTGGACTTCAATGATCCTTGTGGGTGCCTTCCAGCCCAGGATATTCTCTGATTTGCTATGATTTTCTAAGGTTACAAAGTGCGGTTAAATGTGGGAAGTGTGTGAAGACTGGGGAGGGCATGGGAGCAACAAGAATTTCACAGGAAGGTAGTGGTGAACACAGGACTGCAAATCAGGTGTTGACCTACAAAATGTTAAGGGACAATAGTTTGGTCTCCATTCTTCAAGGAATGCTGTGAGGGAGGAAGAAATCTGAGGGAACTGTCACTTTGACTTCCTAATGAAAGGCCCTGTGCTACCTAATCCTCTACTGTAAGATACTGACTCTACCACTATTCCCTATGAAGGAATAGCAGGACAAATCTACTTAAGAATTAGAGAAACTCATATTGAGGGTAACTCATATTTATCTTTAGTGACACTACCTGGATTAAAAATAAGTTTTAAAATGGGTGGGGAGGATTTAGATATTTGTTTTTATGGAACAGGAAGAACATCCATTGTTTAAGGAGGCAGTTGTTAACAATAAATAGGACTTAGAACGTATTCCTTTCACTGGCTGATATAGCTCAAAATGCTTCTGACTACCACAGTTTTGCTGTTTCTCACTGAAAATAACAGTTCAGCTTCAGTTAACCTAAAAAGTACCCTAAAAAATGTGTGAGGCACATTTGAAGACCATCATCATCTATCTCCCCTTGAGTTCATTATATTTGGGCAATCAAACACTTTGGATGTTTCAATAGGTTCTCACTCCATATAACTGTATTAGGAAGGTTACTAATTATTAGAAGAGTCTCCAGAAAAAAGGAAACAGAAAACACTTATGAACACACAATTTCCTCTTTCTCATCCCCAAATGAGCAAAAAACCTGTTAAGCTGACATTTTCAATAATGTATTATGGCAGGTAAATTAGGAAAAGAGTTAATTAAAATGTGAGAGTTAATTAATGAGATCCACTGCACATTAAAGATCATTACTCCATCTGAAAAGAGTAATTAGAGAGCAGTTGCTGGTGTGTTTTATTCTCCTGGGTGTTTTGCTGACATGCCACATAAGTCATTCAATGTTGAGAAAATAATCCGCTGATCTCCATATTTACTGTGATTATTATATAATTGTGGCAAGTCAAGCTGTAGCAGGGAGATTCCTCTTTCTAACAGATTTCTTCCCAAACACCTATTCATGTATCTCTTGGTCTGGCTCCTTATGTGCCTTAATTAAGCAATTTGTTATAATAATTATTTCCAGTCTCCATTTGAACTGGTTGCTTTCATCTAACAGACTAATTTTTTTTTAAACCACTTCAGATAACAGAGCATGAGGCCCAAGAAATCTGCTTTACTGTGCTGCTGGCACTGTTGTCTTGGTGGCCGTGGGCAGAGTGGCCTCACTTCAACTCCCAAGCAGGTATCAAATGAGACTAAAAACTTGTGAGACAAGGCCTCTGATGGTTGGGATGTTGATCAAGAGCCATGGTTACCACAGTTAGTACTCAGTGGATAATCCTTCTTGCCATTTTCTAAGAAGCAGCTCCTTGGAAATTTCCAGACTTGTGTCAGCATTGTTTGCAATTGTTACTGCTGACAAATGCACAGTGGGTTGACATTCCTCTCTCTGGTTGCTCTAATTCACCCTAGATTTTTTTGTCAGGGAACCATAGAATGGTTTAGGTTGGAAGGGACCTTAAAGGTCATCTAGTTCCAAGTCACTTTCATGTGGCACCTTCCACAAGACCAGGTTGCTCAGAGCCTCATACAACCTGGCCTTCAACACTTCCAGGGATGGAGCATCCACAGCTTCTCTGGGCAACCTGTGCCAGGGCCTCCCCACCCTCACAGGGAAGAATTTCTTTCTGATATCCCATCTAAACACACCCTCTTTCAGCTTAAAACCATCATCCCTTGTTCTATCATGGCTGGGCTTTTTTTCAGGGAAGACTTTGAGAAAGCACTTTGTGTGGTGATCACACAGTGGCCCAGCAGCCCACTTTCAGATTCGTTAGGTTTTGCCTGATTGTTATGTGTGCTGTCTTAATTATTAAGTCTTTATTTATAAGTGCCCTGGAAGAAAATTGCTTTGTTCAGTTTAACCTCAATATTTAACATCTTACAATCCAAGAGAACTGTTCCTCTTTCCCAAGATGATCCCTTCATGAGCCCACATTTCACAAACACATTTTTCTATATCTCTCCTCCACCTCTTTATCCCATCCAGACCCTGCCCCTTCCCTCTTCTCAACCTCGCTCTCTCCTTCACCTCCAGCCTTTGCAAGCTGTTACCTTTCTAAATCTGTACTGCACTTCCAGATTCACCAGATGTTTTGCATCCAGCAGTACCCCAGGTCAGGAGCTTTTGGCTGCAGGACTTTGAAATTGCTCATTTCACATTTAGCTTCATTAGACAAGCTCAAGTTTTCTGCTGTGAATGAGGTAAGTGCCTGTTGCAACTCTTTTCTCTCAATCTAAATATTTCTTCAGAAATCTAATTAAGAATCAACAGAGACCAGACCTGTGTGATATCTTAAACTGCTGCTTGGAATGAAAAAAGTTAAAGAAAAAAATTAAGAAGTATATTTGTCCCTCTCTGCTTATGTAGAAAACTTCTGAACAATCTCCTCTCTCTTTTAGATTCAGAGAACAGTTTTTACTATTTCTAATATAGCAGAAAATAGTTTAAAATGATTGCTGTCTTCTCTGTAGACCTGTGATTTCCTAATTTTTCAAAAATGGTTGACCACTTATAAGCTTTCCACTGGCAATACAGTGTTCTGAAGAGCAGATATAAGTCTGCTGTCAGCTTTGTTTCTTTTGTGGCTTTACAAGGATATTGTAGGCATAGTCCACAAGATATTCCTCCATTCAGGCCTCATATCTTCCAGAAATCCACTATCTATAATTTCAAAACCTTTCCTGTGTGCTGCCCCTATACTGACATAGAGCTTTTTTCCACTTATGGTAAAGAGGTAAATATTATTCACTTGTCATTCAAAAATCATTATTTAACTCTTGGAAATATGAATCTAAACACTATAAAGAATAATAAAATTATAAAGAATAACTTTGATTTTATTTTTTTTTGGTCTTAAAATTTCTGTCTGGCACACTGCCCATTACTCAGAATTGGATTTCTATTTTTCCAAAAGAAGCACTGATTTTACCTATTTTTCGTACTGCTTCAGGAGCTGAAAGCTTGATTTAACTCAGGAAAGAGAAGATCTATTAAAACATACCATAATGGAGAAGCAGTAAATTTACTGACTAGTAAACATGTGCAGTTCTCAGTGTAGCTGGTGAATCCATTGAACCAGAATCTTCCCTTCATCCCTCACTACCTGCCTACCTCCTCCCTGGATATATGTGATAATAATTCTTTACTAAAATTTCAGGGACTTAATTAAAAAAAACCAAACAACCAAACAACCAACTCTGGAATTGGCACAATACTATTTGTAGAAATACTTATTAATCCACAGACTACACCCAGACAAACCTATACCCAGTCAGCAGGATGGCAGCTCTTTCCAAATGCATGACACAGACAAATGGTTTGTAGACTCACAGAATCAGAGAATATTTTGGGTTGGAAGGGACCTTTAAGCATCACCTATTCCTACCATTCTGCCATGGGCCAGGACATCTACCATTAGATCAGGGAACTCAAAGTCCCTTTCAACTTGAACATCATTTTGAACACTACTACAGATACACTACTACTACATCCAATATTTCTCTGGACAACCTGTTTCATTGTCTCACCACCCCATCATAAAAAATAAATTCTTCATTATGCCTGACCTAAATATACCCTCTTTCATTCTAAAGGCATTACCCCTCATCCTGTCACTACAGACTCTGGTGAAAAAAGAGAAAACCTCTCTCTTTCTTTCTCATAAACCCCCTTTCTACATTCTTGGAATGAAGTAAGTTCTCCCTGGAGCCTTCTCTTCTCCAGGCTGAACAATTGCAGTTTTCTCAGCCATTCTTCACAGGAGAGGTGCTCCAACCCTCTCATAATTCTCATGGTCTTCTTCTGTACCCTCAGGACCCTGGGGCGCATCTCACTAGGTCCCATGGACACGTTCAAGCTCCTCAGATGGTCTCAAACCCACAACGATCTGCTCCTATGATGTATGGGACTCCATTCTTCTAGTCTCTGCCTTGGGATTCGGGGATTCAAAAAAAGTGTGAAGACCAATCTCCAGTGAAAATGAAGGTTAAAATATTACTTAGTACCTCAGCCACCTTCATGTCAGTTGTCACCAGATCCCTTTTCTCATTTATTGTGAGGGTACCTGTTCTTTTATCTTTGTATTCTGACTAATGTACCTATAGAAACTCTTATTATTTTCCAAGTACATTGTCAGACTTATCACCAGCTGTGATTTAGCTTTCTGACTTTATCTTTAGACTCCCAGGAGGTAACCTTAGATTATTCCCAAGGTATATGTTCTAGTCTATGCAATTTTTTCCTGTGTTTCAATACGATCAGGAGGTCCTTACTCAGCCATGCTGGGCTCCTTCCTTCCACACCCACTTTCTTGCATGTTGGAATCAATAGTAAATGTCTTTAAACAGCTGCCAGGTCTCTTCTGCCCCTTTACCTGAAAGTGGTTTCCCAGTTCAAATTACATCTTGTCTCAGGAGAGTTAAGAGGCAGCCAGGACTGGTATTCAATCCCAGAAAGGTAGATTTTCCCAGTTTCCACTGGGGATGGACAGACAGACTCCTTAAATTCAAAAGCTTTGTTGTTCAAGTGATTTAGTACTTCAGGTTGTTCAAAGGATTTAGTACTCCATGAAAGTTGATTTACAATCAATTAAAGACAGAAGAAATTGCTTCCAAACACAATTATACAAGGTTTTCCAGAGAATATGGATGATTATCTTACAGCCTGAACTCTCAGCCTAATCCCTAAGATACAAAGCAGCAGATAAAATATGTGTTTTTCTATCCAATCATTAAAAAAAAGACAATCATTTGAGTCAGTTTTAACACCACCATTTCCACCAGCTATGCTTCTGACTATATATTGAGATGCTATTAAAGAGCACTTAAAATCCTGGCTCCATTGTGTTACAGAAAGCTGTTCAGGGGTATTAGAGACAATGACAACACCTCTAGATTTGGGACTTCTTTCATCACAGGTTGAAGTAATATTCTAGAGGAGGATGATCCAGTTCGTGCTCTGTCCTTGTGATGTCTGGGTGTTGTCCCCACAGTGTCCTCTTCCCAGGATCCAGCCACCTGATTTATGGACTCTCTGATATATCTTACATCTAAGTAAAAAAGTGTTGTGTTAACAATAATACAAACTTTATGGGACAGGGATCCAGGTTTCATTCAGCCCATGTGGGACAGGTTCTGATTTGTCGCACAAATTATCCTAGATAAAGTGGGGCACTGCAAAGTCCTGCAAAGACTTCTTTTTATTTATTTATTTATTTTATTTTTAACATTTCCACCCCTCAGCACGGCAATTTTTGATTGATGCATCAGTTGCTCACAACCCATCTCTTATAAAAAATCCAGATGCTTTACTTGAAAGTAATGTATTTGCTTTCCAAATGTACCTATTTCTCTTTTACTTTCTTCTCTTTTTCTGTCTTCTTTCTTCCTTAACTCCTAGATGGCTCAAAGCATGAATTAGTTATGAATTTCTCATCTTTTGCATCTTTATTTATCAAGTAGAGGCACAGCTCTTCCCAAGTGGAATGGTTTGTAAACAGTGCCAATTAGGCTTCTGCTCTGCTCCAAGCCTGGGACAGAGCAGAGAGAGAGGGAGAGGAATGTGCTGCTTTCCAAGTGGGACTTACTAAATTACACAAGCCAAGACTCCATAAAAGCCTTATCAAACAGAGTCAGTGAGGGGAAAAAAGAGAAGAGAGCTAATTAGCAGGCAGCATCAGTAAATCAAAAAAGAGCAGCCCAAGGTATTTTAAATCCAGATAATTAAACCATGGTCTAGGAATAGGGGGCTTCATGCCTGCATGTTCAAGACTTTTTTAACTCGAGTTTAAAAGCAAAAAGCAGTGTCATAAGGTATATTTATTATTTTGTACCCTGTCTATGAAAAAAAATCAGAGCTAAATTGCTTGATTGTTTTATAAGAGGAAATCGAACAGATAACAAAGGGCAACCTGCCACGTTGATTGTCTGACAATTTTTTAATGAGTGGTTCTGGCAAACATGTTGGGAGAATTAGACAAAATGTTTTGTTCTGCGTAATAGTCAAGAACCATCTGGACACAATCCTGTGCAGTGTGTTCTAGGGACACTCTGCTCGAGCAGGGAGGTTGGAGCAGATGATCCACTGTGGTCCCTTCCAGCCTGAACCATCCTGTGATTCTGTGGTTCTTTGATCTGGGACCACACTGGTTTCAAACTGAAAGAGAGTAGGTTTAGATTAATTACGAGGAAATTCTTTCCTGTGAGTGTAGTAAGGCAATGGAACAGCCTGCCCAGAGAAGTTGTGGATGTCCCATCCCTGGAAGTGTTCAAGACCAGGTTGGATGGGGTTCTGAGTAACCTGGTCCAGTGCAAGGTGTCCCTGCCCATGGCAGGGGGTTGGAACTGGATAATCTTTAAGGTCCCTTCCAACCCAAACAATTCTATGTTTCAGTGATTTCTGATGGAGGGGACTTTAGAAAACCCCAGTTTGCATATCAAGGTAAATATGGTCCTAAATCACTTAAATATTTTGAAATATTCCCAATTAGAAATGACTGGCTGTGAAAAGCACTATGTGAAAGTAGGTATTTTCATTCTACCCTTTCACTTGTATGGTTCGATTCTGCTCATGGGGGACTGGAATGTTAAAAGACAGAGGCCAGGAAACAGGAAAAGTCCAGAAAAGGGAGATTGAACAGTGCTTGTAGGGGGTATTCTTTGTTTTCAATTTATAAAAACTACTAAGTCTGGATATGCAATAATACATCGAACCTATGAGTTCACCACACGAACCATCTGAACACACAGAATAAAGCTGTTGTGGTCATGATAAGAGCAACTATGTCATAAATCTGATATATTTTGGCAGCAATAGTCAATTTTCTCATGTATTTCTGCTTTCTTGTCCAGAAGATTATATTATGGTCATGGATAGACACTGAGGTACAGGAGTGAGTCCAGGGAAGGGCAGCAGAGATGGGGAAGGGTCTGGAGTGCCAGTGTGATGAGAGACAGCAGAGGGAGCTGGGGGTGTTTATCCTGAAGGAAAGGATGCTCAAGGAAGACCTTATCCCTCTCTACAACTCCCTGAAAGGAAGTTGTGTCCAGGTGGGGATCGGTCTCTTCTCCCAGGCAACAAGTGACAGGACAAGAGGAAGTAGCCAGGGAAGGTTCAGGTTGGACATCAGGAAGAATTTTTTCACAGAAAGGGTGGTTAAGCATTGGAACAGGCTGCCCAGGGGTGTGGTGGAGCCACCATCCCTGGAAATGTTCAAAAAACTGCTGGACGTGGCACTTAGAGCCATGGTTTAGTTGGCATGGTGGTGTTTGGTCAAAGGTTGGACTCACTAATCTTGGAAGTCTTTTCCAAACTCAATGATTCTATTCTAAGTCTAGAAAAAAAACTTATTCACTGAATATCCTGTAGTTTTGCGGCCTAGAATATTGTAACAATTAATCAGAGAGAAACTTATCTCTCCACCCCTTTATCTCAAATACCATTTATTTTCTCTTCTTTTATTTTTCTCCCCATGAATTTCTGCACATTCTGAGACACCAAGCTCTGCATTTCCTTTTCTGTCTTAACCAAGGATAGAAAATGTCAAGTGTGGATACTGATGAAGCTCCTGAAAGTTGTGTGTGGCATCACAAACCTGTTAGAAACACAGAGTTTCACAAGAAACACTCAGAGTATGTGCTGCTTTCAACGCTGGCTTTCAAAATTGTCAAAGAATATTAAGCAAGTGGTTTTCCTACATAAAAAAAATATAAATATTGGCATGAGGTTTAAAAATTACTACATATTGGTTAGAAAATCTCTAGAGCTGTGTTGTTAGCAGTTTAGCATCAAATTATGTTTATTTTTCCCTCTATATGATACGTTGGTGCATAGCTGAGGGTATTTAGAAATAGAAATGTGTTCCCATTGTAATATGTGGAATAAAACAAGCCAGAATTCCATTGGAGTTGTGACACACAGTCATACTAATGAATTCCAAAGGCATACAGAAGGTGGATGATAACCTGTGCTGTGAATAAGAATACAAACATTACTTTGTTTTCACACCAGATCTCAAGACATGGTGAAAATGAGAAGGAGACATAAAGATGATTTTAACATATTCTTTTCATGAAATGGATATTGACTGATATACCTTGTAACCTCAAGAAAAGAGTGTAAAATGAAGGTGGATGAGGATTTTCTGTGCCTGGGGTGGGGGATTGTATATGGTGGGAGAAATCTGCGTCTTTCATTAGACATGGATAATCAGCTATAATAAAAGTAATTTTAGATTTTTATCACTGATAACTAAATTTTTTCTTCATCCACACTAGCATAAGTATGTCACTACATAAATTAAGGCAAAAGAAACACATTAGAAAAAGCTAAACAATAAAAAGAAAAACCTTTGAATCTACCTGTGGTCTCATTAAAGAGTCCAGTTCTCAGTAAGGGTAATATTCTGCAGTGAAATCTCCTTCATACTTTGTAAAGGAGTTATGGGGAGAATTAAATGTGTAATTCTAATTCTATCCCTTCTCTATCACTGACTAATTGTCAGTTCTATAGCAAAGCACTGAATTGCAGAAAAGGCAAGTCAGGGGGATACCCAGGTGATGTTACAGTCTGTCAGTGCAGAACCCTTGTGTCATTTGAAGCAGACCTTGGAAGAGAGCACACAGAGTTATGGAATGGCTTGGGCTGGAAGGAAACCTGAAGATCATCTTAGTTCCAAGCCCCTGCCACAGGCAGGGTCACCTCCCACCAGACCAGGTTGTTCAGAGCTCCATCCAATCTGGCTGCAACACTTCCAGGGATAGGGCACCCACAACTTCTCTCAACAACCTGTTCCAGTGTCTCACACACCCAAGTAAAGCATTTCTTCCTAAGAGCCAATTTAAAGCTGCCCTCTTTCAGGTAAAGCCATTATCCCTTGTCCTATCACTGCGTGTCCTTGTAAAAAGTCCCTCTTCATCTCTCTCGTGTCCCCCTTTAGGCTCTGGAAGGGGCTGTAAAGTCTCCCTTGCAGCCTTCTCTTCTCCAGGCTGAACCCTCCAACTCTCCCACTCTGTCTCCATAGCAGAGGTGCTCCAGCTCCGTGACCAACCTAATGGCCTCCTCTGGACTCATTCCAACAGATCCAAGTCTTTTTCGTGGTGGGAACATCAGGGGTGGATGCAGCACCTCCCTCAGCCTGCTGCCCACGCTGCTTTGGATGCAGCCCAAGACACGGGTGANCTCTGGACTCATTCCAACAGATCCAAGTCTTTCTCATGCTGGGAACCTCAGAGGTGGATGCAGCACCTCCCTCAGCCTGCTGCCCACGCTGCTTTGGATGCAGCCCAAGACACGGGTGATTTCTGAGCTGTGAGCGCACATTGTTGGGTCATGTTGAGCCTAAACCCTTCTCCTCAGGGCTGCTCTCAATCCATTCTCTGCCCAGCCTGGATTTGTGGTTGGAATTGCCCTGAGCAAGGTGCAGGAACTTGCCCTTGGCCTTGTTGAACTTAGAAGCCACTCCTGGCACAACAGGCCTGTCCAGAGTGCAAGGTGGTCTCTCTTATATGGGGCATTAGAATATTTTGCTGCTTCGAGATCAAAGAGTCAGTCTTACCAACACTGAAAAATGCCAAGATGGAGAATCCACGTCTAAAGTTCAACCATGCTTACAATACTTTTTTCATCTGTTTAAATGAAAATTGCTGTATTCCCCTTTGTGCCCACAACCTCTTTACTTGTCACTTCAAATAAAATTTGAAGAATGAATTTCCAAATTTCCTCGCTCATGCAAAATATAGCAGTATTCTATAGTGAAGATTGCAATGAATGCTTGGCAGTCTGCACTACACTTTGATGAAGATCCTTTTATTGCACTTTTCTTCCACTTTCTGAGGGTCTTTTTCTCTGTTTTATTTATTTTTGTTTTATTTGCAAATCATAAAGTAAAAGGACAATCTTAGCTCTGATCCCTGTCTTAATCCCCTCAAGTAAAAATCCTGAATATATCTTGAGTTTAGAAGAACTAAATAGTCTTAAATACAAAACATCTTAATGCTGCCAAGACAATTTTTACTACAGATAAAAATTCTTTAACTGGATAGACAAATGTAGATAAAGGAAGGTAGAGTTCAATGGAAAGAGAATGAGGTTGTACAAACGAAAGGGACTTGCTGAAGTGCTGTAGGAAACAGGTTACAGGGATTGATTCCAGAGAATTCTCTTTTTTTAATCTGAATTCACTGAATTCCCACTCCTGGATTTGGCTTTGCCACAAAAGCAAGTCTGTCATTGTGTCTATACCTCTGGGAGCTTTATGTTCCATGTCCAAGACCGAAACCACAAGCCTTGCATGCAGATTTTCAATAACAAAATAATTTTTATGGCAGAAGAACTTCTGGTATTAATAACCTCTACCTTCCTCCTTTGTTCTTTTCCTCTCTCTCCACTCCTGTTTTCACATTAAGCTGCTGCTGATTCTCCATTGCAATCTTTTAAAGGGGCTGCTGCTGAATTTTACACCAAAGCACAAATTTTCAAGGAGGAAAAGAAAAGTGAGGGGGTGGGGGAAGAGACAAAGAGAAAGATCAGATTTTAGTACCAAATTTAAACATGGTTTAAATTCCATGAAATTACTCTTTTAATCATATTTAGTGTTTATCTGTGCTATAAGGACAGCCATGGTAAGGAAAAGAGTGAAGAAAAAGGACAATTTGCAAGTATTTTCACTATCCAGGCTTTGGTTCATGAAGGGGAAGTAGAGGGCACAAGTTTAATTGCTCTTCGAAACAATGGTTTCCCTAAATTCCTCCAAAAGAAGATATACAGCACTTTCATTCATTGGTTATTCGGGAAAAACAAACACAAAAAAGCTGGAAAACTCTTACAACACAGCAAAAGTTACTTTCCTGACTGTTATCCATGGAAAGACCAACAGAAAAGGAAAAATTCCTGATTAAACATTGTGCCTTGGCTGGTTTAACACTACCTCGAGTGGCACATCCTTGGTCTTAATTGCTGCCCCCAAATTCCTGGAGGGTGAGATCTCCTGTGTTGGATTAAGGTTTAAGCAAGCTGGAAACCCAAGTGTTAAGCACTTTTTAAAGTTCAAGAATGGGTTGAGTACCTGTGCATTCATAACCCCAAAGAAAATCCTTATGCTGGAAATGATCACTGTCACTGCTGCAGACAAAGTGCAAAGGTTTTGTAACAGCAAACTCTTATCAGTTTTGAGGGGAACTCAGCTCCTGCACTTTGTGTGCACTCAGCAGCTTCCCAGAGGGATTCACAGTTAAAAATATCACTGCTGAGATGGACTATTTTGCACTATATGATGACACAATGTCTACGAGATGGAGCCACCAGCTACATGGAGGCATCCAAACCTCCATTTCAAAGTGTAAATAACAATTCAGAGCTACAAGGAACAAAAGAGCTACATGTGGGAAAACTATATTCAAAGTGCCAGCACAAAAATAATGAGATTCAAAAAAATGAAATTAGAAGCTAAAGCAAAACCAAAGGGAAATATAGCAGGGAACTATAAAAGGGATGGGGGATCACAGTTAAAATAAAATAGACAGCAATTTAAAACTAGTTTAAAGCTCCTAGAAAGTTGCTCAAGAAAAACTAAATGATGCTAGGAAAAAAAAGAGAAAAGTGATAACACAAAATAGGAACTGCAGGCATAAAATTAATGTATTAAAAGCAATTATATGCTTACACTCTACAGAGAAAGAAGGCCCATTTCACAAGTGATAACACATACTGAGAGAATTTTCCCCATCTCTGAGAAGACCACAGACCAAAAACTGCTTTCCACATGTAATTGTAAGTGGGATAGTGAAGTCGCAAGGCATGGTTTCAAACCTTCTCCTTCCACCCTCTCTGGAGATGTCCTAGACCACATTGTCTCTCCTGCAGTATGGTGGCCAGCAGAACTGGCAGTTTTTAACAGTGATTAATTTGGCTTGGACTCAGGAAACAAATGGATACAGCACTCCCCTGGGATGAGGCATTCCTGGCATCTTACTCCAAAACAACCAGATGCACATGTAAATGGTCACTGTGATAATTATCATGCACTTTGCCTCCAGCTTTATTGTAATTATTTCTTCCTCTGGTCATATTTTAAAAGTCAAAACAGTCCATGTTCCTGTTTTGACAGAGATACTGACAGTACCACGACACTCCTCCAGGTAGCACTGAGTAACACACATGAACAGCAGAGAGGTGGAGAATTGAAAACACCCATCCGTGCTTTGCTTTCCCTCTTTTCTATCATCCTTGTAGCAGATGTTCCTTTTTGTGTCCCATGTTTTCATGCTTATACAGGAGAGCTCAGATATCCCCCACTGGATTTGCTCTTTGCAGAGCTGAGAAACTCTCCTTCCAGCTGGATGGAAAGTACTTTGGCAAGAGGCTGCCTCTCAAGGGAGAAATCTGGAAACTTTTTCTGCCCACTTAGTACTTATAAAGACTAAGTAGTAAACACGAAGTACTTAGTGCTTATAAATGTAAGACTCACATTGAAGCACTGCTCAAATATCTGTGGAAAGCAGGAACTCAAGTGCTGAATTCAAATTTCAAGAGAGCCTGAGACTGTCCTTTGTATTGTCAACATACTTTCAGGCAGCTTTCAGGAGAAGTTAAACTTATGTGGTAACTACTACAGCTGATGTCTTTACATTTCTTGTACTTTTGGAAAACTTCATTCAAAGTGAGAAGATAAAATGTCATAAATTGATTTTGTAAGATATTTGACCTGCAGTAACAGGGTTGTTGCTATAAAGAGCATGGAAGAAATCTGGGAAGATGACTGTGTTGATGGAGTAGTTTTCCACTAAGAATGTTGTAGAGTCAAAGAATGGTAAGGATTGGAGAATATATAATTTATGTCATGGATTGGTGATGGCTTTTCTTGTCAGGACCACCTGAATTAAGGTTATCATCATAATCTTCCAAACTCATAATCTTATTAGACACCACTGATAGTCAACAACCAGGAGAAGTGAAATTTAATCTGTTTAAAAATGACAGATCAGACTGATAAGAAAGAACCTGAATCCTGTTAAACATATAAAAGCCAAACTCAACATATTAAAATTAAACTTTACCATGACAGTTTCTGTGATCATTCACTGACTCAGGAGCCACATTGCTTTAAACCCTGTCTGTGTCTTACTTGTATTTGTCACTTTGACAATGATTTGAATTAGATTAAGTGTGAACTAATATACAAGAAGTTCAGGAAATCATTAGTTACAAAGTGTTTCTGATGTACAGGAATAATTTAAAGAGCAGCAGTGTATGTGCCAACCTAATTAACAAAGTAATGCCATAATACCAGTTAGTACTTTCCTCGAGTGAGAATTTTATGCTGCTGCATTTCAGTGTGGAAAAACTAATTTACTGCGTGACTGCAACAAGCAACAATAAAGGTCTTGTTTGTTTGCAAATAAATCTTCCAAGGAAATGAAATGCTTGGGAAATTGCAGGTAATGCACTTCCATTTTTGAGTGCACAACGAGGGCGGTAATTTCAAGATTACCATGGCCTCACAAAAATAACACTCAGAGTGGAGCAAGAGTTAATCAGCTACAAAAATAACTGAGGCACCAACTCTACAGCAGGGCTTCGGAGAGTAGGAGATTGGTAGAAAATACTGTGTGGTCATTGCTCCATGGTAGTCAGAGGTACATTCCTGGGAAAAAGGGTATTTATCATCTAGACAAATGCACATGTCCCTTGGCAAAAATTGTGCCTAAAATGAGAGGATAGTAAAGCCTTCCAAATACAGAACAGCAGAGGGAACTTGCTTTCCCTGATGTTCGAAAGCCCTGGGATGTTAAATGGTAAAAGAAATAATAATAACCCCAGGATGTAAGCAGGCACATCTCCTGCAGCACCTTTCCCTTCCCTTCCCTTCCCTTCCCTTCCCTTCCC
>WEIV01019343.1:99461-117988 GCA_013390005.1 Calyptomena viridis | reverse complement strand
CTTCCCTTCCCTAAACTTCCCTTCCCTAAACTTCCCTAAACTTCCCTTCCCTAAACTTCCCTTCCCTTCCCTAAACTTCCCTAAACTTCCCTTCCCTTCCCAAAACTTCCCAAAACTTCCCTTCCCTTCCCAAAACTTCCCTTCTCAAACCTTCCCTTCCCAAACCTTCCCAAACCTTCCCAGACCTTCCCAAATCTTCCCTTTCCAAACCTTCCCAAACCTTCTCTTCCTTTCCCTTCCCAATTTGTGCTGTTATATCCATGGGTTGGCTAGAGCTGCCATAAAGTTAAAAAGACATTCAGGTTTTTTAGGCCACTTGAATGTTTTTGGTCCAACAGTTTTTTCATGATTTTCAAATGCTATTTCAACCTTATTAAAGCAATGCTGAAAATAAAACTCATTTATTTATTATTTAAAATTAAAACCTGAAGGGAAACATCTGCTCCCACTTGGTGCAGGTCTGCTGAATTGTAATTAGAGTGAATGGGGAATATTTAGTGCAATTTGGGTTGACTTGACCAAGAGATATCTCAGGCCTCTGTCATCTCATCAAAATTTTTCATGTTTTTAATCTCACAGCAGCCACATGAAGCAGAACAGCATTTCTATCCCTATTTGATACTTAAAATACCACATTCAGGCATATAAGGCAACACAGTAGTTGCAATGGGGAGACCTGCATAACAGAGATAGGTTCATTAAAGGTTGGAAAAGACCTCTAGAATCATTGTGTCCAACACCAGCATCACTGTCTTCACCACTAAACCATGTTTCCAGGTGCCACATCCAAACAGGTTTTGAACACTTCCAGGGATGGGGACTCCATCACTTCCCCGGGCAGCCTGTTCCAGTGCTTGAACATGAATGTTTGAACTCCCCTGAATGACTTGTGCAAGGACACAGAATTTTGTGTTATAGGACAATCCCATTCTCTGAAGCACATATGTGTCATTTTAACCTCTGAGCCACCCTTCCTACAACCTTTAGATGGATACTGAATTAGCACATGGAATGATTCTTTAAAATAATTGCTCCTTTGTAAGGAGACTGAATTCCCTCTTGCAACAAGTCGGCATCCACTCAATGTCACCTCCCTCCCTCTCTCCTGTGGCTCAAATGATTGTGCTATTCCTGGAAACAATGTCTTAGCACAGGTTCATATCCTACAGAGTGTTGAAGACTCTTGTGGAACAACTCTCATAATTATTTACATCAGTTCAAAGTATTTAAGAGAAAGCCATATATATTTATAGTATGTGCATGATAACTGAGTCTTTGGTTATTTCTGTTGTGGCTTTGCATACCTTCTTTACCTGTATATTGCAACTAATGCAGAAATCACCTTGTAGCAGCTTTGTGGTTACAGTGCCAACATTTTTCTTTCTTATGGAAGCATTAAAATATTCCTCTCATGTCCTTTTAAAAACAGCCAATCCTATTTAATATGCTCAGAGACAGCAGAGCTCTGTCTGCAGTTAAATCTAAGGCTCTGACTACACTTGCTGGTTATTCCTTTTCTTTTTTTCCCAAAACCCACTGCTAAATCCAGGGAGGAAAAGTGTCATAGTGCTTGTATCTATGATCATGAGAAAGAAGAATCCTGTTTATTATGGAAATATATCTCATTTAATACACTTGGAATTTCTTGCCAACATTTCAAATCAGGTAGATTAAGAAGCAGGAAAAAAAAAAAAAGCAACAAAAGGAGGAAAAAAAGACAGTCAGGAACTCCTTCATCCCATCAACACATTATCACTAGATCTTACTGGAGGTGTCTGTGTTCCCTTTTCATCCTTCCAGTAGTCATTCTCCTAAATCCCCACCAAAGGGAAGGAAAAAATGTTATTTTCTGTCTCTCTCACCCAAGCTGGGTAGGATTGTGTTGTCTAGGCTTGTTTTAGGAGGCAGATGAGGAAGCAGGTTTGAGGTTGCACCCAATCCCTGCACTCCTGTCTCCTGTGGAGTCATTGCAGGTCACCTGAGACTTTCTATATCAGCTCAACTACAAATCTCTCTTGTTTGTATCAAAAGACAGCCTGACTTTCCTCAGACAGAATTCCTGCTCTCATGACATTGCCTCCAAGACACCTACAATGCCACAAGGGAGCTCCAAACTGCTCTTATCCATAAAGACCTTTGGGCAAGAGTGGTCTCCAAATTTCTTCTAGTCTTCCTTAAAGGTTGCTATACTTCATAACCTTATGCCCCAAACACAGGCTGGGGGCTGACCTGCTGGAGAGCAGCTCTGATGAGAAGGACCTGGGGTTCCTGGTGGATAACAAGCTGTCCATGACCAGCAGAGGGTCCTGGGGGCCAGGAAGGCCCGTGGGATCCTGGGCTGCATTAGGAAGAGCATTGCCAGCAGGTCAAGGGAGGTGATCCTGCCCCTCTACTCAGCCCTGGTGAGGCACATCTGCAGTGCTGTGTCCAGTTCTGGGATGCTCAGCACCAGAGAGACATGGAGCTCCTGGAGAGGGTCCAGAGGCTACAAAAATGATTCAGGGACTGGAGCATTTCTCTTAAAGGAAAGGCTGAGGGGTTGAGCCTGTTTAACCTGGAGAAGAGACACTGATAGGGGACTTCAGTGTCCATCAGTGTCTGCAGGGAGGGGGCAGAGGATGGACCAGGCTCTGCTCGGGGGTCCCCGGCAATGGGACAAGAGGCAACGGGCAGGAACTTATGCACAGGAAGTTCCATTGGAATATAAGGAAGAACTCTTTACTGTGAGGCAACTGTGCATTGGAACAGGTTCCCCAGAGAGGGTGTGGAGTCTTCCTCACCAAAGACATTCCAAAATTGTCTGTACACAATCCTGTGCCACGGGCTCCCTGCTTGAGGAGGGAGGTTGGACCAGATGACCCAACATGATCCCTTCCAACCTGATCCATTCCGTGATTGTGTGATTCTGGGAAGGTTTTTTTGAGCAGGGATTTTTGTTCAGTGTGGAAGCAAATCATGCTGAGCTTTCAGGCAAACTTTAAAAGTAGTGGGTACAAAGTAAACAACACAAAACTGACCAAATTGCAGTAGAATTCAGACATAGCCACTTTTGCTGCAGTCAAGTAAAGTGGCCATTTAACAACCTTTCCTCCTCACGTGGTGTTTGGACAGAAGAAGCAGAACTTTCTTCTAACATGGATGAGGCAAATAAAATCACACTAAAGTTGGTCTGAAGCTTTTAAATTATTACAGTATCTAAAGTAACATTTTAAGAGTAGTAGATCTCCATTTTCATACCCATGAGTGCAAGAATATGAAGAATTTTTTTTGCCTAGCATATACACATCCCTTCATTGTCACCCTGTGCAGTGGTCATTTGTTTTCTGGATGGTACAGACATAGAATATTTGAGGATGAGAACAGTATTTTAATCAGGATAATATTCCTGTCCATCATGATTCTGGTCTTACATGAACAGAATTGTCTTCAGAAGCTGAGTTTCTCAAGCGAGTAGCTACTGTTATTACCAGAAAAAAAGGGAATGTAAGGGAGTTCTTGCAGTTATATCAGCTACTTACAATTTTTAATTACACTTACTACAACCTTTATTTCTTGTTATAGCTCCACAGGTATACACAGCACACACAAAAATTGGATTTTAAGCCATTTCTAATATGTTGGTGATGTAGAACACTATGTTGCTTTCTGAGATGCAGGACAGTCTAATTTTTTCTTCACTATATTGCTGCAAAACCTGGCACTGCCTCTCTCCTTAGGAAAGCTGCCATGAAGCAATAGAGTCAAGGAGGCAGGGATTAAGAATAGTCTTGAGCACACCCATGGAATCAATAGCACTCTGGAAATGCACCCGAGGAAATAATTTTATGCTCTGCACTTCTTACTGTTGCAGAAGTTGTGCACTGGGTCTTTTTTTAAGCCCATCTATAATGTTCAAAGGATAAAGTTCACAAGTTTATAATCATACTGAATCTGTATAAGGATGGTCTGTGAAATCAGGGTTCTGTCCTCAAATGAACAGGCTCATGGTGCTGTTTCTGCTTGCAATGGATTAATTCTGCCTTTTGCATTTACTATTATATAAAACTAGTAGTTTTGCAACTACTACATTCTGGGGAAATACAGTAATTCCTGCAAAAGGAGCTCATGAAACTCCTCTGCTCCTTGCAGGTAGTTTATCTCATGGCATGAACCCCTTGGAGACACCTTAGTGCCTGCAGGCTCCACTCCTTAATTTATCTTCAATGCTCCCTAAATCGATATCAATGAGCTTAAGAAGTTGCCAGGAAAAGAAACAAGCAAACTCTGTGTTTGTGTATCAGTGCCAAGATAAAATGGTGATGTGGATGTTAAGAAAAACAAATCTAGGTAGATATATAGAGGGAATTAAATACATAATTTAAGAGAAAACATTCTTGGAGGGAAAAAAAAAAAAGCGTTGAGATATAATACTCATTATTTCTAGTTCATTAAAAAGTAATTGCTACATTTTCCTCTTCTTAAAGCTGGAGATTTGAAAGCACTTTATGTGCATTAGCAAATTAACTTTTCCAGCATCCCAAGCAGAAAGTTAAGGCTTAATATCTGCACTATGTGCAAGGATAAAGAGACTCTAGACTCTTTCCTAGAACTCTTATTTGCCCAATACATACCCATGAAATCACTATATATAGAATCCTAGACTCATTTAGATTGGAAAAGATCCTAAATATCATCAGGTCCAACTGTTAAGAAAACACTACCAAGTGTATCATTAAAGCAAGTAGGTTATCTACACCTCTGGGGGTGGTGAGTCCACCACTTCCCTGGGCAGCCTGAGCCAGGGTTGACAACCCTTTCTGTGAATATATTTTTCCTAATATCCAATCTAAACCTCCCCTGGTGCAACCTGAGGCCACTTCCTCTCATCCTGTCACTTTTTTAACCTTTTTTTTTCTGTTTGTCTGAAGATGCAGCTATCCATCCCTAGTATTTGAAGATGATTCTCTAAGTTGTGAGAACTAGAAACAACTTTTGGCACTTGTTTTACTTCCCCAAAAGTAGAATTTATATGTAGGGGGTTTTTTTCCATTTTTTTTTCCCCTGGAAAATTTTGTCTTTGACAAATAATGTGGAGCTATCAGCCACTCCTGGCAGAAATTGCAGAATAATGAAATGAAACACATTTTCCTTTGAACATTTCCAGGTTTTTCCAACCAGAAACTGAATACTCACAAAAATACAAATTGACATATATCAATGAAAAAATGGTATTTTATTGAAAAATTTCTGTCTAAGTTCAGGCATAAAATACTTAAATGCTTCTGTGGAGGACACAGGTCAGCCTTGGCACAGGTATGGATTGTGCACAACTCCACTAAGGTAATAAGAAGACCATGGGTAGTAGTTATTCTGCAGAGGCCAGAAACTTCTTCACCTTTGTAATACTGTACTTTAAAATAGAAAATCAAACTTCCATGTGTTGAAGCAAAGGTAATCTGAAAAAAAAAATTTGTACTTCTATACTTCAGCTCAGAGGAGCAGGGGAGAATTTTACTTGTTTTCAGCATCCCTTTAGGTATTAAAAGTGAGAAATAAATAATACACCCTATGAGGGTATCTTGAGCAATTTTTTTTTTTTGATGGTAGTTATCATTAACCAAAAAAAATCTGAGATTGGGGAAGATATTATCCATGAATAATGAAAGACCTCCTTTTGTATTCAATTTCTAGATGCCTTGTGATTAAATGGATGTTGTTCATGAAAAAATAATAAAAAGATGCTGACACTGTAAATCAACCAGAACCAATCTTCTGGTTTCCCAGGCATTACTATAAAAAACCTAATTCTCCGCATCTAGGAACAAACCCTGTATCTCAGAGTAAATTGATAAACTGTGTTTCAGCTTCTGTGTAATTAGGAATAATGGTTCTCATTCTTTTGAGTGAGTGGCAGAAGTAAGACTGATATATTTCCAATGTCTGTGGGTGAGATCTGTGCCCTGTATTATCATTGGTTTGTACTCCTTTGTCATGTGAACTCTAATAAAGTAAAGGTACATCATTTTGTCTTATCATTTTCAAAAGTGCTTGACCTTCATCAATCTCTGCAATTCCCTTGCTGTGACCTGTGCACAGGGAGGATATGGACCTGTTGGAGCGAGTCCAGAGGATTCACCAAGATGATCAGAGGGATGGAGCAGCTCTGCTGTGAGGAAAGGCTGAGAAAATTGGGATTGTTCAGCCTGGAGAAGAGAAGGATTGTGGTGACCTAATTGTGGCTTTCCAATGCCTGAAGAGAGCTGACAAGAAAGATGGAGAATGACTATTTACAAGGGCCTCGAATGACAGGACAAGGGGCTTCAAATTGAAAGAGGGTAGATTTAGAATCAATATTAGGGAAAAATTCTTTACTGAGAGGGTGGTGAGGCACTGGAACAGGTTGTGAAGGGAAATGATGGATGCCCCATCTTTGGAAGTGTCCAAGGCCAAGTTGGATGGGGCTCTGAGCAATCTGGTCTAGTGGAAGGTGTCCCTGCCCATGGCAGGGGAGTTGGAACTGGATGATTTTTAAGGTCCTTTCCAACCCAAACCATTCCATGATCCTGTGTCATGGAAGAGGCCTTGTGTCTTGGTCATCAGGACATGGTTAGAAGTCATGACCCCAGAGGAATAGCTCAATGTTGCTGCCTCCTTCCCACTCTGTGCCATGAAAATTGCATGGAAAGATTTGCTGGATGGGGAGATTAAAGTTTCTGCTGACCTGTTACCTTATCCCTATGTTCATGGGGCAGAAGGAATGTGGCACTAAGCTGACAATGTATAAATTCTGGCTGGTCTGAGATGGAAAAGTGAGTGCTCAGTGTTGGTGGTTTCAGAAATTTATGCTCGTTTCTGGCACTTATATGAATGAATATTGAGGCAGATCCTGAGGGATCAAGTTCTCCTCTTCAGTACGTTCTCTGCAGTGTTATCCTGACCACAACGTTCACAGCCCATGTGAAGTGGGACACTGACCAAAGAAACTTTTCTGATTCTTCAGGTGAAGTATCACAAGCCCCTGTGACACATGCTCTCTTCATTCTTTTCATCTAAACATTTAGGAAAAGTAATAAATTTTGGCCAACATAATTACTGTTTTCCAAACCCAGGCAGCCTTTCCTCTCTGCATTTGTTCTTCAAAGGCTACTTGAGCAATCAAAAATATGGCACTTCCATTATTCTAGAAATGAAAGCTTAGCATCTGAAGAACTCATGGTAACAAGATGTATGGGAAACCCATGAATTCTAAATAATATTGAGATTGTAAATCTTCACTAAACCACTCACTTAGCTAGTAAATTCCAGCACGATCAAGGGAGTTTGGACTGGGTCTTTACATTTTAGTTTCTTTCTAATGCAGTAAAGTACATTTATGGGAGTTCTTAAATCCACAAAGGCCTTGTATGTAGTAGTGGAATTGCTGTATAACTTCAGGGCATGTTTTCTTTGCCACTGTTCTTCAACACATTTTGGTTTGTGGATCCCTGAACACTTTCCACTAGAGGGTGTTTGCCTCTAAGGATGTCTCAAATATAGACCATCACATGGCAAAATCCAAGCTGAAACTCAAAATACCCTGTGAAAATAGCCTGTGCTTTTTTAGTGTTATTCTCAGAAGTCATTTTTAGACATAGACTCTTTAGAAGCCATCAATCAAAGTCTGCAAAAAAAGGCTTGAAAACCACTGCTAACTGATTGATTTTTTTTTTTTTGAAAACAACTGAATAGTCATGGTTTCACTCTTGCTTTTATAAGTGATTTAAAAAACTGTTATTTATTACAAGCCTACTAAGGGCTAGTTATTACTACAGAAACATCAAAAATAGGTAAAAAATAACCTGGAGGGGTGAACTCATTGCTTTCTACAACTTTATCATGAAAGGTTGCAGAGAGAAAAGTGCTGATCTTTTCAGTGATAGCTCATGAGGGAATGGCTAAAAGATGTGCCAGGGGAAGTTCAGACTGAATATCAGGAAAAAGGTTTTCACTGAGAGCTTGGTCAAGCACTGGAACAAGCTCCACAGGAAAGTGGTCATGACCTCAAGCCTGTCAATGTTCAAGAAATGTTTGGACAACGGTCTCAGATGTATGATTTAACTTTCAGGTTCCCCTGTGTGGTGTCAAGAGTTGAACTCAATGATCCTTGTGAGTCCCTTCCAATTCAGGATATTCTACAAAAAATTGTATGAGATCTTCATCCTAAGTGGCTCCAAATGTTTCTGTTGTGAAGTTACAATTCTATTATGTTTTTTGAAACCTTTGGCATTTTGTCATGTATCAGTTGGACTGAGCTCTCCTGCAAATCAGGATATTAGTAGGTCTGCACAACAATTTCTAACCAAAGCCTTCTATTCACTCTCGAAACTGCTGTAGGATCACAGCTGTAATTCTGCCCAGTGCTGATGTCAAAAACAGCAGATCAGAGATGAGAGATAACTGAAAGCAGCTTTTTAAATATGTCTGTGCTGTAATTTGTCTCACTTTCCATTTGAAGTCAAATCAGGTCTGTCTCTGACCTGAGCTTCTCCATCTGGGGATTTAGATAATAGAGAGATGAAATGCATAGAGCTTGGATTCTCACAGCTTGAACAGAAAATATGGCTGGAATTAGACCTGGGTTTTATACACAATACACCTCAAAACACAGCAGCTGAGGCCAATAATCCAACAAGACTGTCAGGTTGCCAGGAGCCAACACTTCCAAAACAGGACATTAACATTTGGGATGGGACTTTTACTTATAGTCCAATCAGCAGATACTCAGTAGTGGGATGAAACAAAATTCCTGAGATTTACTGTTTTGAGTAGAAGAAATTTTCCATGGGGATTTCTTAGGCTGTGATAAATAAGAGCCCATTAGGTTTCTCCTGGTGTCTGGGAGAGACTGAATGATGTTGTACAGCATAATGGAAAGTTGGCTAATCAATACTGTGCTATTTTTCAGTTTAACTATATTAATTGCACACACTGCTTTCATTTGTGTTTGAAAGAGAAATAAACAGGTGTGAACATCGATTCCTGCTAAATAACAACATTATGAAAGAACATTATTTAGGCATGTCTCAGCTCCTTGCCATTGTTCTGGAAAGTCAGAATTATGGAGAGGCCTCTTCTGCTCATTACCCATGAAAACGAAAACTCACTAAGCATGGTGTCCATCATGCTCTAATAACATGGCAGTATTTCCATGTATCCATGATGTCTGAATGATTGGGACAAGTAGCAGGGTGGAAAATTAGGCCATACCTCAGTGGGCAGTCAGTGGTTCTTGGCTGTAGGCACAGAGAAACAGCTCACCCTTTCCAACCCATGGAAAATGATCCCAGCAACTTAAAAGTGATGGTCTCCTTGTCTCCAGAAGTCAGCATGATATAGTGGTTAGAGCAGCTCCTGCTGAAAGACTCCCTCCAGCCCTTTCTTTGTGCTTGTTGAGAAATGTGCAGCAAGACATTATTTGCCAATACCTCCTTCCTCTTTCCCTGCCCAAATCCATTACACAAAAGCCAGAGACAAAAGCAGGTGCCTCAACTCATGCTCACGCCTCGAGTTATGGCCAGAGAAAACTCCTGAAAGTAAGCTTTTGACTAGTGAGATTTGACAGGTAAAATTTTATGCTTTCAGTGAGAGATTTATCCACTTGAACCCCACATCAACAACTGATACAACTTGAGCTTTTGCATCACTATAACCCTTCTGACAGTTGCTCCATCACAAGACAGCTCAGCTTACTGCCACCTCCCTGTGCACCAGATGGGACCCAGTCATTATCCCCACTCTGGCACTGCCTCACTATCAGTCAAAGATGCACAACAGATTCATTATATTATGGCTTTTAGGATGTGAACTAATTAGTTGTCTTGAAAATACCATCTAAGCTTCTTCATACTTCCATTTTGCTGCCTGGGGGGTATAATGTATGTCCAAATCCATTTATGCAAGGAGGATTCATAACGTCTGAGGAAAAAAGCCTGACAATAAATAATGCTATTAATAGTAAATTACAAACTGATAACAAAAGAGTGATAATAAATAATATCTAATAATGTAGATGTTTATCTACTGTGCATTGCCATTACTCTGTTGACATCAGTAGAAGTGCACCATTTGTCATTGCTTGGAATTTAATCCCACAGATTCTATAAAAAGGGGATATAAGTTCAAGGTAACATTATAATCAGACAATAGAAAAGCAAAGATGCAAGACAGGGAGTACCTTTCCCAAAAGGAAATCCTGCTGCCTTCAAAAGCAGTGGTGAGAATCCTTGACCTAGTGGTACATCGAAGGCTCCCTGTTTCAGACACGCTCACAAATATGTTATCTGGCATTAAAAAAAAAGTTAAATCAGTTTACAGATCCATTTGCTTCATGAAAATATCCTGGGGTGGAGAGGAAATGCAGTAGAAACTGGGATACCAAACAGGAATGAGAAATTGTCATGGTCTCAACATGTCAAGGAGCAGAACAGAGAAAGCAAATGGATGAAGAGACATAGCAGGACACGAGGAGGCTGAGGCACAGGGTGACTAAACTGCCTTGAGCCCATGAGGTCGAACTGCAGTTCAGTGTTTAATGCACTGTGGGGTTTTGCAGAACTTCTGCCCCAGTCTTGGCCATGGCTTTGTCACTGTAGCAGGGGACAGGGAAAGCCACAGACTGCCCTGGAGGCTTCAGTGATTCAAAGCAACACACAGGGAGTGGGTTTGGGTTTTCTGCCAGGTTTCTCACAGAGGGTTTTCAGGCTTCCTTCAGGCACTGAGCAATTTTTGCAGGAAGGAAAATCCTGAAATTTTCACACACATTAGCATAATTCACACACATTAACATAATTCACATATATTAGCATAGTTCACATACATTCTGCCAGCCTTCCCTTCTGTGACTTTGCCACAAAGAGTGACACCCTGTGCAGCTCTCCAGCTTTGATAAACTCAGAATTTAGGCTGTAGGACCAAACACTGCTGTAGAACCCCAGGATGTTTCAGGTGAGTTGAGAAAGTTCAGTATTTTGCTATCCCTGCCAGAGACTCTGAGGCCTGTTATTTAAAGTCTCTTGTGACTGACAGTATTCACATCGACAGAAAAGCTAATTAGTCTGAGGTAGCTTGGGAGTCTTTCTGCTGAATTCAGAAGGCTTTGGGATCAATCAGCTGGGCTTTGTGCTGCCAGGAATGAGACACTTGCACTGGGCTGATGTGACAGACTATTTCAGCACCATGTATGAGTCATAGCATTAAATTTCCTCTCCTTTTAATAGTGTACAGGCTCATTTGACAGCCATTTCTCATTGTTTTTCTGCATCAAATGCTTTGGCAGGCTCTTTTGAGAAGACAGGTGTCCAAAACACACATTTTAAAGCCAAGCTCCATGAAATCCTCAAATATTAATAGTTGGCTCATACCTGAAAAATTAAACTCTCATGTCTTGGGACGTCTCAAACTATATAGCCATGACCAGCACTCTTCCCACTCCCTTTCAGATAGCAGTTTCAAGTCACTTTAATTAAATAATTTCCTGGTTGTCCATAAATTACTATTATATTAGGTTATAGATTATTACTATCCCTCATTAAAAATGTGTGAACCAAGGCATAGCAACATCAAAGGAACTGCTTAGCAGGTCAAGATTAAACAGAGGTAAAATAAATGGTTGCAGCTAAAAATCTGATCAAGTAACTGAACACTTCAAACCTTCTGTAAGGTGAGATTAGGGGTCACATCACCTATATTGCAGTATTTGTGTGGAAAGGGTGTCACAAATTATTTAGAAAAATCTTTTGATTGTTGATTCCTAGAAGGAGAATATGAGGATTCAATTATCCCAGACATAGGATGAAATCAATCTCTACAGAAACTGACCAAAACTAAAAAGTGGACATCACTGTAACTTGAGAAGAAAATGGGAGAAGCCAGGAGCACTCTCAGGATTTCTTAACCTTCCTCCAAATTTAAGAGTGCCTGGATGGTCTCCTTTTAAAATTAAAATTAAGATAATAATAATCTGTAACAGTGTTTAAATTTCTCCTTCTGCACTGGTGTCATCTTGAAGAGCAGCACCACCTTGGGAGTGCTGGAGCCAAGGATAAGAGGAATTGTCTGAAAGTGATGTTTGCCTTAATCACAATGACTGATTCTAATTGATTTTATGTTGTGGCATGTCCAGACAGCCTTTTCTCTTGGTCATCCAAGTCAAGACAGAGGTCAGCTCATCTCCTATCCAGGGTTTCTAGAACACCTAAATGAAGATTTGAGTGATGTGGGACTGGTGTATCTGTTTTTAAACCCCACAGAATTGGGCTACAGCCAACACACAGACATGAGAGTTTGGAATCACTACTAATCCAGTGATGGTGCTGAGTAGGGATCAGAACATTGCCTTTGACCAGTTATATTTAAAGCCTGATGTGCTCTGAGAAACTCAGCCAGCTCCTTACTAGCCAGCTTTTTCTTCCTCCTTTCCTTTTTATTTTTTTTGGTGAAGGATGGAGGCAATTGAAAGGAATTCTTTTTGAAAGGCAGACATCAATGAGTAAAAAACCAACAGAGCATGAACATGTAGAAAGCAAGACATCAAAATACAGTGAGATCAAAGAATAGAAAAGTGTAACCTTTATTGTGAGTGTTAATCCAGCAAACTCTCCTTTTCCAACACTGTTATTGTCCAGTTTAGACGTGTAGGTTTAGGGAGAATTAGGTTTCTGCATTTACTACCCTTGTCATAAAGTGCATTTTAATGGTTGACTGAGAAAGGGGAAAGAGATTTCTGGTCTCCAGACACATTCAGACAATCCAGTGTGAACAGTTTCATAGAGTTGCCTTGCAGAGCTGTTACTGCAGCTCCTTTTAATTTAATGCCACAATCTCTACTGCTGGGAAGTCTGATCCCTCATAATCAAGGATTGTTCTATCTTTGTAAGTCATATGACATGATATAATTTATATTTTATAGAAAAGGATTAGTTGGCCGGGGATAAATCATAGATAAATCACTGAGTTATGAATGGAAAACTTGAAGTCTTTATTGCACACTTGGAAAAACAACTTTCTTTTTCCCTAAAATTGAATATAAAACCAAAAAGTGACTCAAAGCCAGGATGTATAAGAGAATCACAGAATAGTTAGGGTTGGAGAGGACCTAAAAGATTATCTCATTCCAACACTCCAGCATGGGCAGGGACAGCTTCCACTGGAGCAGGTTGCTCAGAACCCCATCCAGTCTGCCCTGAACGCTTCCAGGGATGGTGTGTCCATGCTTGGAAAGGGATTACTGAATTACTGGATACTTAAGTAATTACATCATCTCCACTTTGCAATGCAAAGACTAAGTATCCAAGAGCGATGAAAACTGCTGGTACCTGGAAAAATGGAGCCCTGAGCAACCAACAGTAACTGCTGGATACAGGGAAAGATGATGCTTTATCAGTGCATGGAATTACAGCTTGTTTGCACAAGTATGAAGTGTAGGTGCTTTAGTGATGGTTCAGCTGAATCCATTCCAAACAGAAGGAAAAGGGTTTGACCCGTCAAAGCATCCAGTCTTCAAAATGAGATAAGACATAGAGCATGGTTGTGTAGCACTGGACTTATCCAGAACCTGGATGGCAGAAGAAAGGGAAGATGGGAAAATTACAAAGCTCCATCAGCTCCTTCAGGGGTGTTAAGAGCACATGTGCTTTTGCAGCTCTTCTATTCTGCTCTCAGCAGAAAAGTTTACTTCTGGATGTAAAATATTCAAATTGTTCAAATTCAAATAAATTAATAGAGTTTTGCAGGAAGGAGACAGGTTTTAAGCTATCAGAAACCCCACTCTCACTTAAGTCTTGTGATAAAATCATAGTAAATGAGAATTTTTGGTATTTTTGGAAGGGACAAGTGAGCTGTGTTTCTGGTTATTTACCAGAAAGTCCTACCAAGTGTGCTAGTTAGCACAGATAAAAATAAAATTTGGTTTCAAAAATTAGGCATCAAAGGTAAGAGGTGTCATCACAACCTTAACTCAGAAATTGGGTAGAAATATAATCTTTAAGGTATAAAAATGAGCAATAATTACATTATAAATAAGCACTCTATCAGCAGGTGGGTAAGTATAGTCTCCCCTAAAATATCTATTTTCTGGATGAAACTCTTGCCTCTGTACTTGATCAGTCAAGTGCTCAGTCAAATCCAGCCATGGATAAAGGATATTGTATTGTCCTGGCCACAGTCTGAAGGCCAAGCCAGTAGACAAAAGTAAGAGAGGACTCCTGAGAAATTGTCTTTGGTCATTATCAGTCCAAGCAGGATTGATAAGGATGCACTTTCACATAGGAAACCTAAGTGCTACCTGATGATCACTCACCATCTTTGAGGTGAACATTACCTGCTTTAAAGCCAGACATCTGACCAACACAAAGTCAAAATCTTCTGCAATCAAAAGGACTAAGCATCTGCAAAGAAATTTACACCAGGATACTTGTTACAGAATCATAGAAGGGCTTGGGTTGGAAAGGGCCTTACAGATTTCATTCCAATCCCCTGCCAAAGACAGGCATGACCAGAATGCTTCAAGTCTCATCCAGCCTGACCTTGAACACTTCCAGGGATGGGGCAGCCACAACCCCTCTGGACAACCTGTTCCAGTGCCTCATCACCCTCACATTAAAGAATTTCTTCCTTACATGTAATCTAAACCTACCGACCAACATCAATCTCAGACAGGTATTTAGAATTGCTGAATCATCATTTCCCCTTTGATATTCAGCCTATGGTACTTCATTTCAAACCTGACTCTTGGCCCTTGGATGACTAACATTAAGTTAATTAAGTCAATTATACTGTTGGGCAGGTTGGAGTTCAATTCTAATCTTTGTCACATACTCCATAGTGTTCAAAAAAAATCTTCTCTCAGGCCTCTGTTCTAGGACAGGGATATTTTGTCTTGTCTATTTACTGAAGCACCACCTTTGGGTTTTTTGCCTCTCAAAAACAACTTTTCTTGATAATGTCACTGATCCTCTTGGAAATCTTGTGTTTTATCATGGTACATTAGCCTTAAGCAATTAAAAGATTAGGAAATATCTTTAAAACACTGCAACCAGCTGGGTGCCCTTCTCCTCTCCAGCCTCTCATTTCCAAGCACTGCCTTAAAAACATTCTTGGTGTCTTTCTCTTTGTCATTTCCATTTTCATGGAAAATTCTGAAAGGGAGGGAAAATACGACATTTGTAAGCTAAAATAAATTAGCGTAGAAAGTGTTTGCATCAGGTTTCTTAAATGTTCATTCCCACAATGTAAAGATTTATGATTTGAATAAAATGAAATAAAATTAAAAAAAAACCAAACACCAAAAAACCCCTGAAGTTGCATTTTTATAGATTTGCATATTGTTTTTTTGGAGGAAGATTCACATCAGGCAACAAAGGCTGAATAAATCATTAGGTATAGACAGAGAAACGCTTTAAAAGAAATGATTTGCAACAGATACACTGTAAAACATTACCCACAGCAAATGTTGGATCAGTATTATATATAGAGCTGCCACTTATGAATTTTATGGGCTTCTTGGGAGGTTGCTCACGAATAGCAGTGTGGTCTCTCCAGCACAGGGCTACGAATCAGGAGATCTGGACTCTATTTTCAGCTAAGTCAATGCCCCTACAATGTCAGCTAAATAAATTACTCCATTTCTTTGTTTGCCCTTGGAAAACTAAAGGTGAGCTATTCATACACATGAATTCTGAATCTTATTTAGGAATATGCTATAAGAGCTTCAGGTGGAAGTTGTCATACAAATGCAAAATGCAGTTTGTATTGAGGATTTTGTATTATTTCTAAGACAGAGGAAGTTGGAAACATTTTAGGATTGTGTGTTTTACATATCGAGATTCAGTCCAATTTTACTGGGCCCAAAGTAACAATTATTTGTTGTGGAACAGTTTATCAGAATCTATGAAGTCCATGGCCTGGTTTGTAAGCAGATTATATGGATGACATGTATTGCTTGGGTTAATCTTTTTCTCTTCAGCTCTATGGAAACCAGCAGCAAGAAACTTATTCCAGACCTATATTTCTCTTCCCCTTTCTACTTGTTTATATTTTCAATGAGAGCTTTAGGAAAAAAAAAAAAAATCTGAGGAGATTTCAGCCCTTGACCAGCCATAGTTTCTCATCCACCCAGACTGGAATGTTGAAGGAACCTGCAATACAAATATACCGAAGCTTTGAGGGAGTCACCTTGGGAAGTCTAAGCAAACTGGGCATTGTTTTTATGAGATTGGTTTCATTTTTGTGGCAGTCACCTCTGAGAGGTCTGCAGCAACACTAAAAGAGATTGGAATCCCTTTTCACCTTGGGAGCACATTATTATTTGAAATCTTTCACCACTTAGGTATGTGAGTTAGGCCAAATATTTCCCTTAGCTTGAAAAACTGAGTTAGCTCAGAAATCTGCTTCTGCCTCTGGCCAGGAACCATTATTAGATTATTTTCTTAATTACAGAACTTTTGAACAGGTAATTTTATTTTACAAATGTGAGGCTGTTTTGCTCTATAATTAACCTTTAACTTTATTGTCCGTAGTTCTTAATCAAAGATTATAGAATGAAAGAGTGTCCAAGCCAAGGTCTAACTGCCTTGTGCATTTAATATTTTGTACATTTTACATGCCATGTTTTCCTAATTCTGGTGGATCATGTGTAGACCCCTAAATGCCTTCTGCTATTAAACATATCAGCAACACATTGTCACCTGGTCTAGTGAAATGTGTCTTTGCCCACGGTGGGGAGGTTGGAACTAGATGATCTTTAAGGTTCCTTCCAACCCAAACCACTTTGTGAGTTGATGACTCCATGACTATTCATCCTGAAAAATGTAGATAACACAGTCTGAGGCTGTGGGGTCCACAGTGCCAAAAAAGACGTAGAAATAGGTGATCCAAATTCACCGTCTCACAATCTGAGGAGACCAAAACCAACTCTCACAGCTGTAAGTAATCTGCAATGTTTTGGGGGTGGTCATTAGAGGAGACCAGCTAATTCCTTCATTGCTGTCAATGTGGAGGTGCAACATAAGTCCAGTACTTCTGGGTTTTTCTTCATTAAAAATGCCTCAGTGTTTCTTTAACTAAAATGTTTAGGTACAAATGAGATACACAAGGCTTGAGATGGTTCCAATGCAACACTGTTAAGTCAGGAGAGGCTTCTGTAGCAGGAGGAGTTTGAACATCTCCTTTATGTCAACTGCATAGCTGAGTGCTGTCAGCACCATACACAAGTCTCTTGTAGCTCCATATGTCCAAGCACTAAAACATGCCCTTGCCCTTATGTTCTTATGTGGGTCAAAGCTTTGTCTTGCCATCGTTGACAACAGCTCTTTGAACCAAAGACAAATGGTCTCTCTGCGATCAGTGTTATTACAATGAATTTCAGGAGAAATTATAATAATGAAGCACTTAAAAGTAAAGAGCCAGCACTTGAGTTAGCTGGCTATTAATTATAAATGCCAATCTCTATCAGGAATTCCTTTTTATGTAAAACCAGTCTGTTCTGAAGACTATTTTAGTGTTAATTAGAGAGGAGTGAAGATGAAGTGCTATCCAATGATGAGCATTCATTACAAGGTCTGCTGACTCCCTGTGCTGTTTCCTGGGGGTGCACTGGTAGAGCCCCTGGTATTAGCAAATATATTTAAGACCAGGATGTTTTGTCCCAAGTAACAGTGAGGATCTGTAAGGATGACACTTCTTGTTCCAACAACAGCATCTATGTTCATTTGTAGCACAGAAAAAATACACTTCTGAAATAATCATCCAGCAGAGGCCACAAAGATGATGAGAGGTCTGGAACATCTCTCTTGTGAGGAGATCTTGTGGGAGTTGGACCTGTTTAGTCTAAAGAAGTGAAGACTGAAGAAGATCTTATCAATACATACAAATATCTCCAAGGCAGGTGTCAGAGGATGGTGCCAGACTCTTTTTAATGGCACCCATGACCAGACGAGGAGTAATGGCCATGAAACAAACCACAAGAAGTTCCACCTCAACATGAAGAAGTTATTTCCATTGAGGGTGACAGAGCACTGGAACAGGTTCCCAGTGAGGTCGTGGAGTCTCCCTCTCTGGAGACATTCCAAACACACCCACCTGGACATGTTTCTATGTCACCTGCTCCAGATGACCCTGCCTTGGCAGGGGGTTGGACTGGACGGTCTTCAGAGGTCCCTTCCAACCCTAACTATTCTGTGATTCTGTGACAACAAGGTCCCTGTCTCCAGTAAATATGGAAAAATTAACATTCATTGACAATCCTGAGAATAAAAAAACAGTGATCAAGGTTTTATGTTTTTACAGTGCATCCATGAGCCGGGAAGCAGGGAGGTAATTTGAACATATCTGAAAAAACCTTCCTTGAAGAATCTCTATTGTCAGAGAAGCTGACAGTGGCATTGGAGGTCACAGATGCCTCCAGTGTGTTTGTTCATGTCTGTGGGTCCCTGACCAGTCTCTCCAGACACTTAGCAAGAGAGGCCAGCCAGCACTACAGAGACTGTGGGTCAAGCTACAGCAGAAATTCACAG
>WEIV01019343.1:82863-99451 GCA_013390005.1 Calyptomena viridis | reverse complement strand
TTCACAGTTCTTTCCAGATCACTCCCAGGAAGGTTGATTTTTTGTCTTGCAGCACATGAGATCTCCAGAGATCCTCCCCAGCCCCAACCATTTCTGTGATTCTGTGATTCACTGAAAGGTGATGCTTGTTACTGATGCCTTCACAACCTGGTGTAGGACAAAGGTCAGTTAGATTGATTTAGATGGAATAAGAGGGATGAATTTTAAAACCAACTTCATCTTACGAATAAAAATACAACAGTCAGTAAATTTTATTTTGCTGCAAAAAGAAACTAATAAAATCCATCAGAACCATAAGAATGAACCACAGTGATCTCTCATTTTGTGCAGGACCCTTTTTTGAACCTTAGTCAATGTCATTTCACTTGAATGTGTAAAAAGACATCTAGAAGTGCCCTAATTATGATAACTGGCCTACAATAAAGCCTTTTAAAGTTCCTGTGACTTGTAAATCCAATTGTTTCCTAAAGTTTTCTTCTCTTCTTTACAAACATAAACAGATACTTTTATTAACTACAGGAAAGTGAGCATTTACTCTAAAAATGTTTTCTACATCCAGAGCCCTGAAGATTGGGATATAACCTTTCCTAGTTCCTGAATTCACCTAAGTGTCCTTTTAATTTTTAAATGCATAAGAATGAGCCTCATTTCGTTGCTGACTGCTGCCCTTATGTCTCCTTTCCTGCCATTAGTGAACTAAAAGTTTGGAGAATGTAATTGTAAAAATCATGCTTTAATGTAAAAGGCTCTAGAGACAAATGTCAGGTTTTATTTCCGCTGCAGCCGATAATGGTACTTGATAGAACCATTTATAATTTCTTAAGAGGGAGAAATAATTCTCTTTAACTGATTTATTCATACAAAGCCATTTACTCTTTCCCTGTATGCAGTGGATCAAACTGAGTTATGTTCCCTAATTGGCTATTGATATGTGTGGGGCAATCCTAATGATGGCCACCCACATCCTCTTTTACAACCAGTGATCACAGAATGGGCCCAAGACCTTGGATAAACCAGCTGGAGTCCTGTTGATACCTACTCTCAACTCCCCCAACCTCTTAAAATAAAGTCACTCTATAAAAAAGAGCTATAAAACATTCAGAGGAGTTGAAGGCAGTATTCCCTCTTAATCCTACTGGGATATGTTCTGCTTTGGAGCGCTGAGGGGTTTCAAAACCCACTAGGTGCTGACCTTTTGATTGCTGTTTCACCCCTCCTAAGGAAACCACTGCCTCGAGTATCCCAGCTGAGAAGACCTTTGCCAGGAAAATAACCCATGGCTCTAGGTCTGAAAGGAGGGAAGAGGTACACTTTGACATCTTCCTTTTATAAATAGGCACAAAGCATGGCAGGGAGGCTTTAAAAATAACCTCCCTGTAAGAGAAAGGGACATGAATGCTGGAGATGAAATTTTGACCCCACTGAAGTCCATGGAAATTTTCTGACTGATTTCAGCTGGGTCAAGGATTCATCCAAAGCACTGATCCATTTTGATGGGCTCACAATAGCTGCACAAAGATGGAAAGGGCCTTTGAAATTGTATCCAGTGCTCCAAGGTGGCTTGGAAATCACCAGGGCTAGAAATCAGGTGAAATGTCCCAGCAATGTCAATTTTTTCAGTATCTGCAGAATTGTTAAAGGGAGCACCCAAAAAACATACACTAATTCCTGCTTTAGCTTTGTCGCCTGAAACAACAACAAACACTTTGTGTAGGATTGTATATACGTTTATATTTCTATAATTTTATACTGCTTTTTTTTTTTCCTTTTTTTTTTGAGTGCTGTCAGTGTTTTTTTTGTTGCGTTTAACAAGAAATTGATCCATAAAACAAGCAAAGATTTTTCTTTGTCCCAAATTAGTTATAAAAGTGTCACCACCAGCAAAACTTGTAAATATTGTGGATTTCTTGAAATAGTGCACTCCATGGTAAGCAGTGTCATTGCCTCCTGAAAAGGGTGATCAGAGTCAATGTGAAAACTGACTATTTTGTTAAGGTTTGCAGATATTTCTGCTGATAGTTATCAGTTTAGCTTCAATGGGTGTGTGCTGATTTATACTAGCTGGTGATATTACTCTTGTAATTGATCTGTGTTTTTATAAATGTTAAAATGCTTTTATTGCTTGCTTTACTGTTTTACTTCATGCATATAACTGCCACAAATGTAATTCACAGTTATTCTCACCTGAGAAGCTGTTCCCACACATCCCTGTACTTCATACCTACTTGTTCCTTCAAATGACTCCTTTCCTTGTGTTTTATGGGAAGATATTGCCCTTCCCTGACTTTTTGTATAGCCCACTGGTTCTTTCTTATTAAACTCAGTGATCCTCAGACAGGGTTTGCACCAGTACAATATTTAACTTTAATGGAAATTCGGCAACAAACTCCCAGAAGGATCTTTAAAAATTTATCCTTTGGCATTATAATTACTTTCTGCTCTTCATTCTCCCCCAAGTTCTTTTGTTTAAAGTTCTTCCTGAAGTCCACAACTACCCAATCTCAGTGTGTGCTCCTAGCAAATGCACACAGCTCATCACTTTCATTTTGATTTTCCAGATATTTTTTCTAGCTTTCCTCCAGAAGGTTGTAAGTGTGGAAAGGAAAAGTAGTTTTTCAATCATTTTTGATGCTTTGAAATAAGGCAGAATATATATATTTTTGCTTTAAAGCAGAAAGCAAGTGAGAGGAAAGGAAAAGAGAAATTGAAATGGTGTGAGAGAATTAAATTAAAAATTAAAGTTTTATTAATATAGGAATATCCCTTTGTGCACAGATATATATTCCTATACTTATCTTCTCTGCCAAACCATCTTGATTTAATAACCCACTGTTCACACTACAACTCACATGTGCTCTGCTTGTATTCCAGAGGAAGGGATTATGGATCTTATTAATGATGCTGTGTCAGACAAGGCTGGATATGTGCACATTTTACAGGCCTGGCTTCCACTTACACAACTGCAATTAATTCTAGCAACTAATTACATACCCTGTACCCATGGCAGTGGAAGATTACAGATGCACTTTCCACAATATCTTTGAATCTTTTGTAATCAAATTTCAGACAGATCATTAGCACACTTCTGATCAAACTTGTAGGCTGGGGTTTGGCTGGGGAGGTTCTTCCACCTGAAATCCAGCCAGCCCCCAAACTTGTGATGGACACCAAAAAGTGCATTGTTATCTCTTCCATTGTTGTATCCCAACTACAGGGATCTGAACCTGTAGAAATAATAGAAGAAGTAGTTTCTTCCAACCCAAGTTGGAAAGTTTCTTCCAAACCAAACCATTTTCTGATTCTCTGATCTGTGATGTCTCAGCACTGAAGTAAAAGTGCTTTAGAGTCTCAGCTTTTGTTTTCCCAGTTCTGATGTGGGCTGGAGTAGGAATGCTGCAAGGGTAAAAGGCAGCTTATACAGGCAAAGATCCAGACCCACACTGCCTTTCCAGCTTCCAGTTAACTAGAAAACAGGACTAGACCAACCTGTTTTGTTTAGGGCTGCACTTAGGAACTTCTTGCAAATATCTGTAGACTGAAAATGTGGAGGATAGAAGCAGGACAATGCAGAGTGGTGACCTATAATGAAATTAATCCTAATGCAGTTGTAAGGGGATATCAGGAAAGGATGTATATGCAACACACTGAAGTCTGTAAATGCTCCTTTTACATATGGTTGTAGAAGTTCTGTGATTTACCTTGAGAAGCAAAGCACCACGTTTTTTAATGACCCATTAAGTGTTGCTTTTCAAGACTATTTACTATGAGCAACTGGAAAGTGGCTGCAACTCACACTGAATTCTGTGGCTCAGAGAAATCACTGTTGGTTTATTTAAAACAACAACAACAAAACAAACACAAAAATCAATCCCAAAAGCCCCAAAAAATCAGAGAGATGAAATGATAAATAATAGAAATATTGAAAGCTTTGAGATACTTCTCAAAGATAAAAGCATCTAATATGTAAGTGATCAGAGAATTCAAAAAAAGGGAATTATGCTGTAAGTAACTCCTGGAGAAGGGGAAAATGTTAAAGAAGTACTGAAGACTTTAATTTACAACACGGCTGCTAAACTCTGCACCCAATCATTTCTTAAATAAACTCGGCAGAAACTTTTCTGAGTTCCTTGTAAGAACAAAAATGTCAGCAAAAAAATAAGAACAATATTCTGAAATTCATGAATAGTCTATAACTTATTGTTGTGAAATACAAGGTCAAGTCAAGTTTGGAAAAGGACATTTTTTAGTTCTGAAAATAAACAGAACTGAAAAAAATTACACTGTGCATTTTGTTAGCATAAATGAAAAAAAGAAAACAAACCACACCATAGGTATCTTTGCAAATGAAATTTGAGAGTAAGCAATGGAAAAAAGGCAGAAGTTGTCATAATTAGAAAAAAAAAATTCAAATCTTTTGTGTCTCATGAATTTCATGACAAGGTACTTAGGCTAAAAACTGCAGAAGTAACTGCAGTTTTATTTGTGGACATTTGTGAGAACATGTGAAATGCAAATGAGTTCCCAGACAACTGGCAGGAGAAAATCTGAATATTTATCTTTAAAACTCAGAGAGAAGAGAAATCCCAAAGAACTCTAAACCAGCCAGCTTAACTCCAGTTCTTGGAACAATACAAGAACAAATAATCAAACAAACTATCTGTAAGCACTTAGAAGATGACAAAAGGATGAGTTGAAGCCAGATTTGTCAATATGAAATAGTGCCAAGCACTCTAAAATCATGCTATGAGAGTGTAAAAGTCTCACAGATATAGAAAAGCAATACACATCTTGTGCATTAGATTTAGAAAGGTGTTTGACACTATTTCTCACGGTATTTTTATTGGAAATATGCTCTAAACAGAGGTAATGTGATGTAGGTGCATAAGTGGTAGAAATATCTGTTCATAGTGTGATTATCAGTAGGTCACTGTCACGACAGTCCCCCACTGAACAGCCAGGAACTTATCAGTCTTCAGAATACAGTAAGTTAGAACATAAAGTAAAAGATAGAAGAGATGTTTCTCTGATTTGAAGATGTCACTATGCTGGGTGGGGCTTCCAGGAGGACATGGTGGAAGACGTGATTAGCATGAACTTGACAAAATTATCTTGACAAACTGGAATGACAGTCTCAAAAAAACAACCCACAACATTACATTGAAATTCAGTAAGTGCAAATGCATATTTTTATCCTTAACTGTGACTAACATATTTTTCTTTCAGATATAAATGAGAAGTGGAGAGTAGACAGTCACTCTTTAGCAAAAGATCTGGATTATTTCTGGTTCACAAGCTGGAAAGGAATTTAGAGTCACACAGTTAAAAGACAAACACTATGGAGAAATTGTTCAAGAAGCATGAAATGCTTTGTGCTTCACATGTTTCAGATGTTTCACAAAAGATGTGTGAAACAATCCTTCAATTTTGGCCACGACTGGCAGAAATAAAGTGCTTTCTTCTCTGATATTAAGCCATTTCTATGCTTTGCATAAAAAGCTTCATGTTCACTTAGTTTCTCTTTCTATTCCCTTCCAAAGTCAGGTGAAGGAGCATGGAGAGCACAGCATGTCAGTCTAGAGGAGGTCCTTACTCTGATCAGCTGAAGGATGGTTTTGGCTCCATCAGCCACCGGAATATCCAATGACTGTCATGGAAGCCATGGGTTCATTTGGAATTGTTCTTCCAGGCTTCAGAGTGTCCAAACCCTGCATCCATCTCAGCCATGCATTTGACAAGGTGGCTCAAATCCTAGGATTCTATAAGGGAGATTTATTTTAGACATCTGAGTTACAGCTCAGTGAAACTTGTAAGGCATTTGTCACCCCTCACACCATCTGACACTTCCTACGGTGTTTTGCTTGGCCTCCACCTCCTTTACAGAAGGGTGTGAGTCTTCTGTGCCTCCTCTGTCATATCTGTCAGCCCTTGTGCATATTTTGGACACCTCAGGGTATCTCAAACAGTGCTAAATGCCTGTGCTTCACTAACTGAGTTGACATACACTGACAGTTAAATTTTAGCAAGCCCTAGGGAAAAAAAATGAAGTCTTGTGTGGAAGATGAAGGTGCATGGAAGATTTCACAGAGATGCCACATGGATTTCATGGCTGGGTGCTCCTACAGAAGTGGTGAGGCAGACATTTGGTTGGATCATTTTAGGTGCAGCAGAGTTTATGCTGCCTTCAGGCTGAAACAAGGGCCACTTGACAAAGGTTCCTCCCAGCTTTTCTCTGTATTTCTGTGTGCTGAAGATGTAAGATGCTTCCTCTCTTGTTCTGGAAATGAGCTACAGAACGTCTGGTTGCTCACTTACCAGCTGAAATGTAGTGTAAGCTGACTGGTTGCAAAATCTGTGCTGTGCCATTCATACTTGTTCTTTTTTGTTTTCTCCTCAGTAGTGTCTCATTGTGTGAGTCTCTATTTGGGTTGTCTGAGGATGTGTGAACTCTTCTTAAAAAAAAGGCAATGAATAGTTGCGTACACTTTGTCTGTCGTATCTACTTATTACTTCCCAGCTCTGTGACTCCTAATCTGTCTGTCTACATGCCTGTAGAAAACTCTCTGATTTTCTTGGTCTACCAAGCTTAATCTATTTCTCATTTCCTACAATGATCATCCTTTGTTTTTTATATCTATCAAAATAATTCATAGAATCTTCCCCATTGTGGCATCGCCCATGTCACTAAAAAGAAATTCTCGATGCCCAAGTCTTAGCAAGACACACGTGGAGACTGTGACCTGTTGTCTGCAGTGCAGAGCAGGCCACCAAGTGATCCCAGGGCTGGAGCACCTCTGCTGTGGAGAGGCTGGGGGAGTTGGGTGGTTTAGGCTGGAAAAGAGAAGGATCCAGTGAGACCTTAGAACCCCTTCCCATCCCAAAAGGGCTGCAGGAGAGCTGGAGAGGGGCTTTTGACCAGGGAATGGAGTGATAGGACAAGGGGGAATGGCCTTAAACTGAAGGAAGATAGATTAGGTATTAAATTAGGAGGAAATTCTTCCCTGTGAGGGTGGTGAGGCCCTGGCACAGGTTGCCCAGAGAAGCTGTGGCTGCTCCATCCTTGGAGGTGTTCAAGGCCAGGTTGGATGGAGCTCTGAGCAATCTGGGATAATGGAAAGTGTTCCTTCCCATGGCAGGGGGTTGGAATTGGATGAACTTTAAGTCCCCCTCACACACAAAACATTCTGTGATTCTGAGATGTGGACACCTGCTCTGTGTCCCTGTTACAAGTAATTTTTCCACCTCTCTGCTGCTTTTTACACTCCTTTGACACTCTTTGGATATGAGGGATGCTATGAACACCCAAACTCTCTTCTCTACTTGTTTACAGTCTCATCTTTCATGAAGCTTTACATGATCTATAATTGACTCCAGTCACATGGAAACATGACAATTACTCCTATAAACAAGAAATCTTTAGTTTTTGCAATAGTTGCAGTTCACAGATGCCTAATGAGGCAGTTTCTTTGCTGTGATTGAAGAAATCTGAAGATTTCTGGGTTCAAAAAAATGTTAAAGCATCTTTTCACTAGAGCTTTAATTACAAAGCAGTTTGAAAACATGCCAAAAATACAATCTTTTAAAACCCTCTTTCTCATTTAAATTCTTATCTGAGATTTTTAAGACATTGATACTGTATTAAAAAAGGAGACCTCAACAAAAGAAAAATTCCAAACAAACTAAAAAAGTGAGATAAATGCTTTGCAGATAATCAGGACTTCAATCAATTCTTCAATTATGTCAGTGAAATGACTACTGAGTCACCAAAACTTTTTCTAACATTCATGTCAAACAAATATATGTAGCATCCTAGACAGCATTGTGTTTATTTTATTATATTTATTTATTTATTTTAATTAAATTTGATTTAACTTGTTTTACTGTTATATACATGTGGTAACATTTTGTAAACAGAATTTTTTCCATTTAATTTTTAAAGCAAATATCAGGCATAGAATCATAGAGTCATAGAATATCCTGAGTTGGAAGACATGCACAAAAATCATCAAATCCAAGTCCTGGCTCTGCACGGGACAATCCTAAAAATAATACTATTTGTATGATATGCGAAAAACTTTGGAATTACTCATTTTATGAATCAAATATTACACCATGGTGAAGTCAATTGAGGGAAACTCCTGTTTCATACCCCAAAGGAAAGGAACCAATAAATGGCCTTAGTGGAAATTTTAAAAAGAGTTAATTTCAAACTTGAAATTATTTTCACTTCAGTTTTGATACATATTAGGCTGAACGGGGCTTTGAGCAACCTGGTCTGGCGGAAGGTGTCCTTGTCCACGGCAGGGGGTTGGAACTGGGTGATCCTTAAGGTCTCTTACAACACAAACCATTCTATGATTCTGTGTTATCATGTATATCAACCTATTTATTAAAATTATCCCTGATTTGACCACTAAGCTCAGGAGCTCCATCTGCAAATAGCAGGGCTCTTCCTACGTGGTGTAGGTACGTTGGTGAAGGTTTTCATGCTGCAATCTTTTGATATTTCTGTCTCCATGCAACATTCACCCCATCCTCTGAGGTGTGTCTTATGAACAGGTTTGTAGATTTAATAATATTCGTACATATGTGAAAAAGTTCACAGCAGGTCTGTGAGCAAAATTTGCCTTAGTGCATGAGCAGAGACAAACAGGGGAGTTAAATTTGGAAGGCAAAGGTCCTGGGATTTACAAACGAATCGTTGTGTTTTTCTGCTGACATTTTCTCTGTGATGGTACCCCAGGTAATGAATCAGAAATTGTGTATGTGAAACTTTGGCTGAATTGTTGTATCGGACAGGTTACCATAAAGTCCCTAAACCCCTGATTTCATAGGTCAAAACAGTGTTTTAGAAAGTTGTGGCTGCTTTTCACTTGGATGGGCTAAGGCAGTGCTCTTGGTGCATTAGCCAAGCAACATGCAAGATTTAAGAATTCAGTTCTCAACATTTCTTAATCCTCTGAATATAAAAAAAATGTTAAAACAATTATGTGGACTGTGAGGAAAGAGGGGGCATCTCCCTCTCCAGCTGAGGTTCTATTGGCCAAGTAAATCCCCTGTTACACCATCATATTTCACCAGTAAGGGAGAACAGACAGTTTTAGCTCAAAAAGTCATCTCTGGTGTTTGTTTCCCTTGCATTAAAGGAATTGCTCATGGAGAATTCATGCACATTAAAATCTAAGTAGCTTTTTCTCTGGAAATACAGAGGTGGTGGCAGAGTAAATGATGTCCCTCCTTCCCTTCAGGCTCCTCCAGTTCTGTCAGTCCAACTCATTTGCTGCACTAAGGACAGAAGTCATGACTATGGTGATAAAAGAATATTACCAAAAAACAAGATCCACATCACACAAGTGGTAATAACTACACAAAGGGAGAGAGGATCAAACCTGAACCTTTAAAGTTCCAATTGATTTGGTACTGACCTCCTCTCTCCCTTTACTCTGGCAATCCCGATACTTTGGAAGCAGATCAGGTCCCATTGGAACTGTAAGTATCACATGTGCTTGAAAGAGCTGGGGGAAAAAAAAAAAAGAAAAAAAAAGACAGAAACCCACAAAATATTAATCAACTGTCGCCAAATTCTGCATCTCCTGAGCCTCCATCAGTTCTTGGCATAAGAAGCTTTACTGCTAGAATCATAAAATTAATTATTACTAAGGAATTTCAGTGTAATACTCCAATCTTAATGTTTGAACAAAAAGTCTTTAGTGTTTTGAATGCATATTTAAACCAGCAAAGCATAAATTCTTAAAGTAATATCCACAGTGGATGACAAATGTGTCTTGTTGTTGTAATAACTTCAGATCTCTAAATTGAGGATTGTGGTTTGAAGTAATAATAATACTTCACATATGGAGAGGCTTTTCATCTACAAGGAAATAAAGTTGTCCTTCATGGCCCAGTCATACACATACAGGTGTAATTGCAAATACAGGGTTTGATTCAGTGGTCATTGAAAGAAATTGAGGTTATTGGTGCTTCTGCAATACCGATAATTTGGAGCCCCCAGCCAGCAAGGTGTGCTGAGAGCTGCTTGAATGAATTAGTACAAGAAATAATTTGCAAGCAAACTAGGCAAGAAAGGAATGGAAACAAACTGTCCTCCTATAACATACACATAGTGGAGGTATTGAGGAGTTTGATGATAATCTGGAATCCCACAGGTTATTTCATGGGTACTTACTGAGAGGACTTGGAAAAACTGGTGTGAATTTTTAAGCCAGAAAATAGAAGAGGCATGTCCCCAAACCATTTTTGCTTGTTTTCAGGCTGGAATGTCTGGCAGAGGAAATTTTATCAAGGTCCTGCCTGATGGTTTCTTTCCTGTGCAGTTGATGTCAGACTAAACTGTGTTTTGGGACTTCATCAGTTTTTGGTGTCTTAGCAATTCTACACAAGGTGACCTGCAGCTGAGAGTAAAGGAATTCACTTTCCCACAGTGCCGTGATCCTTTACCACACAATTTATGTCAGACTTTTCCCATGTCAATAAACTCACCTGGAGACATTGAAAACATGGACATGTTCCTGTATAATCTGCTTTAGGTGAACCTGCTTTGACAGGGGGGTTGGATTAGATGATCTCCAGACGTCCCTTTCAACCTTAACTATCCTGTGATTCTGTAATTGCTCATTGGTTTGACATTCCAAACAAAATATTCAGCTGTTGATAAAAAAAAACAAATACACAAACAAACAAAAAAACCCCAACCCCAAACTAAACCACCAACATCAAAAAGCACACAAAACCCCCAAACTGTTTCTCTTTTAAAATCTCTACCTTAGAATAACTTTAAGAAAAATCTGACCTTAAATGTCAAGCAGACACTGTATGATATTCTTCTTTAATACTGCTTATATCTAACTTATCATCATCCATAATCTCACTTACCTTCCCTGTTCTTCTGCAGTATCAACCCAGCATTGATGAAGAGATATTGACTCTCATCTAAAAATATACCATGAACTGTGAGAAGTTGATTGAATGATCGTGATCCAAGATCAACAACATATTAAAGGTATATAAAACTGGCTTTTATGTTCTATTGGTTTACAAATGGGAGACTTAGACATTTTTAAAAAAGACCAGCAACACTTTCCCACACTAGACTATATTATGACAAGCTAAGCAGTGATAAAGTCATAATGCAATTTTGCTGCATTTTCAGAGATACATTATTGCTTAAGGTTTGGTTTTAATAGACTGGAGGTAAAACTGTTTGAATGCAGAGCATGAAAACAAGCAAAAAAATCCTACACTCTTATGGTTTGTGAGCAAAGGAGATGTGGTTACTTAAAAAATCATGCTAAATACACTTCAAACACACAACTGGCCTGAGCATAACTGCATAAAATGTGGCCCTTTTAGCTCCATAGAGTGTGCAGTAGAGTTTGAGGTGATGAACACAGACACAAAAGTCTTGAGGAAGAAGCAGCATGCTCTGGTTGGACAGAGTCACCATCCCTGGGACTGTTCAAAAAACGTGTGGATGTGGCACTTGAGGACATGGTTTAGTGATGAACACAGCAGGGGTGCCAGGTTAATGGTTGGACTTGATAATCTTAGAGGTCTTCTCCAACCTTAAGGATTTGTATTCTATGAATACAAATAAGTAAAAGGTGAAGCACAGTTGACACATTGAACAGCACTTGTTTTCTGTCCTAAAAGGTCCTTAGGGTTCCTTAGTCACTTCTGCACCTCCAAATTTGATCCAGACAAGCACACAGCATTAGCGTCAGGTTTGAATCCTCAAACAAATTACTTATAACACTGATGAATTCTCCTCATCTGACTCCAGATATCTACAGTGGAGTGTCTGCTTCTGAGATTGTTCTCAAGGCTCTTAAAATAGTCAGTAAAAAGCTGGTCAACGGAATTTATATTGACCCGAATGTAGGCACCTATTTGAGGAGATGAATCACATCCTGAAGTCATTGACTACACAAATGAGCTTTTATTATCTTTGACAGGAACCCAGGGTGATTTTCTCAGATGTGCACTGTAGACACTAACTCCTGAAAATCCTAATTTGGTGTATTTTATGCTCATACTGATTTCTCATTAAAGCCCTTTCTTCCACTCTGAGGTGTTACAAAACCCATCCAGATTTCAGGCATGAGCTCACAGCTACTCCATGCACGAGACATGAATGGGTAATTATTATTTCACAGACATAGGAAAGTTTGGTGTGTAAAATATATGTTGGAGAAGTCAATGTAGTTACATCCATTTATGCCTGCACCAAGCAAAATATCTCTGTGTCCAACATTATTATTCAGCATATGAGTCTTGTGACCAGTGCAGACATCAAGGTTACCTTGTAAAATAACTGTGTATAAAAGGTCTTTTTCTGGCCAGTCTTTAAGTCAGTACTAACTCCCTCTCAGTCAATAGAGGCACAACAGTGTAAAATTTATAGGGGGTGGAGGTTGCAAGAATAAAACTTTTTTTGTGTTTTTTAAACTGAAGGTCCCTTTTTGTTATTGTGGAAAAGGAGTATAAACAGACTGATAAGGAAGTGAATAAAAGGAGTCTGATTTTATACTGCCCTGCAGTTTATCAGGTCCAGTTAAAACTGAACACAATTGTAATTGCATAAAATATTTGCACAAGTGGCAAATCAAACCCACACACATTTTCTCCACACTGCAAATTTATACCAGTTACAACAGAGGTTTTGCCAGGCAACACTTTAAGGTGATTTAGGTATTATTTATACAAATAAAATCTATTTTTATCATCTTCATCTCTGGTTGAAATTAACTTACCTATTAATTTTTCAAATGAATGCCTACAGTCATGAATTTGTAGCTTGTATATATGTTGTCATAATGTGCTTCTGAGGAATGTAACATGTTGAAGGAAGTAGTAAAGGCTACGTGTTCCATTATAGTCAGTGAACCAGTGTCCAAAAGTTGTCCCTCCCTGATTGCCTCCTCTCTAAAAAGGAAATATTAACCTGCCTTTATGTTCACTTGGCCCATTATTATCCAGAGGTCTTCTGATGAACACATTGAACCTTCCAATTTGAGTTCTTTGAATTAATGAAGTTGATATAGTCTCTTTTTTCTGGCAGTAATCGATGATAAGCACATATGACTTTACTCACTGTAGTAAATGACTGTGAGGATTTAATGGGTATATGAATTGTTCTGCACAATGAGAGAGTGCAATAACATGGTGAAATTTGCTCTTGTGAGGGTGTGGAGACACTGGAACAAGTTGCCCAGAGAAGCTGTGTATGCCCCACCTCTGGAAGTGTTCAAGGCCAGGTTGGATGGGGCTTGGAGCTTGGTTGAACATGGTGATGCTGGGTAAATGGTTGGACTCAAGGATTTGAGAGGTCTCTTCCAACCTTAGTGATTCTCTGGTTCTACAGGTTTGGGTTTCTTTAGCTGGCAGTAAGCAGAAAGCAGTTTCTTATTATGTTTTAATAAACATCCAGTACTGGGAGGAACATTCCACAGGATTGGGCATCTTCTTAGGGGTATGAGATCACAGTTTGTTGTCAGACATCACTCATTTTGCACATTTCTCCCAGAAAGCTTCCAGCCCCCTGGTCAGGAGGACAGGCTGCTGTTTGGAAGCACGACAACCTTCAGTTCCTGATGCACAAGTCATGCCACCAAATCTGGGCCATGTGAGTATTTGCTGTCTGGTCTAAACTACCACAAGGGAAAGAGAGAAGAGCCTGCAGCAGGAGGAGTTTCTCTGCATTAAAAGACCTATTTTAGGATGGGATATAGGAAGCAGAAGCTCACATATGCTTTGCTTTTACCAACTCAGCCTGTCTGTTTATCCTAGAACTATCATTATGGTCTCTGCTTTATTACATTAACTCAGCAAAAGCACACACATGTGTCAAGTGCTTCAGTGAATAGACTTAAGCACATGATTAACTTTAAGAGTGTGCTTAAGTACTTTGCTAAATCAGGACTTCTGTGTTTTCTCCTCTCAGTACATCTGGTTGATTTGCATACATTTTCCATATAAAGAAGTTCACATTCAGAGCAAAATGAAACTATTTCCATGCTTGCACATTCAGTGGTACTGCTGCTGTAGCTAACTTAAGCAAATTCAGTCCCTCTCCCTTTCCCACAATTTTTCAACTGGTTGTTCCAACAACTGCAGGCATGGTGATGGAATGACTCAATGGGCAACCATTTGGGGAACTGGATTAAGGCAGTATTAAAGCTGACAATTAAAAATAGAATCACATAATCCTAGAATAGTTTGGGTTGGAAGGGACCTTAAAGATCATCTAGTTCCAAAGCCCTGTCATGGGCAGGGACACCTTCCACTACACCAGGTTGCTGCAAGCCCTGTCCAACTGGCCTTGGAGACTTGCAAGGATGGGGAAGCCACAGCTCTTCTTGGCAACTTGATCCAGTGCCTTACCACACTCACACAGTTAAGAGGTTTTTCCCTAATATCTGATCTAAATCTGCCTTTTTCCAGATTAAGGCTGTTCTCCCTTGTCATGTCACTCCATGTCCTTGTGGAAATCCCTCCCCAGCTCTTGTAGCCCCTTACCATAAATACATACTCTAATATGCTCTAAGTATAGTTTTGGTGTGTTGTTTTATTCTGTATTAGTGACCTGGCTGCACAAACTGTCAATAAAACAGACACAAGAACATGTGACAACATTTGGAAGGTGCTTAAACTGTCGTCAACCAAAGGAAGGCACAAGAAACTATTGATCTGCAATGTTGTGGGCTGTGATGAATTCAGGAGACATTGTATTACATATTTTCCTTGCGTGATATTTTTCCTAAAAATAGTAAATTGTTGTTTCCTAAAAAAAATAAATTGTTTCAAAGTAAATGTCAAAAATCATTTTTTAGCCACGTCACTAAAGAGCAAGCAAAGTGTTATTCAGAATATCTTGTAACTATTGCAATCATTTGAAATTACATATGAAAATGAAGCACGAGAAAAGTCCTGCTTAGAGCCAAATTAACTAATTCTAAAATGATACTTTTGTTTTTCCTGGTATAGATGAACCAGTTTTCCCTAATGACAATATTCTTGTGCCAGCAAAGACAGAAGAGCAAAAGATGAGTGTTCTTAAAGGTTAATTTTGATCTCAGGTCATATGTGACAATATTGAAAAATATTTATTACTGAAGAAAAAAGGAGCATTTGGGACCAGTACAGCTCTTCCTCTGCAGTCTGGTGGGTCAGCTGGATCAACAAAATATTATTGGATTGGGACTTTTCAGGAGAACTGGGTGGGGTTAAAGACCTGGCACTCTCTGCTCTGTCTGGAGGAGTACAAAGAGAATATGCAGCTCCTTGTAGTTTCAGTTCCTTGAACTATAATTTTGTCCCCCCCCCGACAATTTTGAAAAGATAATATAGCAGATAAATGTGTGCTGGTTTTAATAAAAACATTTATCCTTGTAGAATTTCTTCGCTGTCAAAAAGAGAATCAATAAGATTAGACAAGATTAAATGTGAAGCTGATGAGAAAATACATTTGTTCAGTTCTGTTGTTGAATTCTAGTAATTAGTTTATGGTCTAATAGCCCATTATTCCTTAATGTTTTACTTTTCTAACAATTAACAACCAATAACTCCTTCCTCTATAGCCTCATGTAGATGAGAGTTGAAGCTCAAAATATTTGTAAATAACCATTATGTTTTAATTCTATTGAATTAAATATATTTAATTATGAACGTAATTGTTTAATTCAATATATTTTAATTCAGGAAAATGTTTGGAAGGATCTTATTAAACCTAACTCCCTCAGGAATCTTNAAATCAATGTTCTTATTGATCAGTTATTTGTATTGTAATACAGGCCAGAGTCTGCTCTGCACTTTGAGTTGTTTGTACCCGATACTGTGCAAAGCAAGACAAAATTCCTACACTCATAACTCAGAGTCTAAAGAGAAATTATACCTGAAAAAGGAGGGACATTGATTAAGCAATATATTCTTTCTGTGTGGATTCCAAGCAAGTTGATAAGCAGATAATGAACAAAATAGTTTAAGCCTTAATTACTGTCTACAAACCCACTTTAGTCAAAGCCTACCAAAGAAATTCTTGACAGGATTTCTGCTCTCTTCTACAAAGAACATTTTTGTAGCTTCTGATACAGAAAAAAATGGAATTCATTTGATCAGAAATAGTTTGGCTTCTTCATCAGAGAGCGTGGTTGAGTGGATTATTTGTTGTCACAATATTAATATTTATGAACCACCGCCTACAATAAGCCAAAATTTAGGTATAAACAACTCTCTTGGTTTATCAGTTACGTAGTTTGATACTTATGGGCAACCATTGTCCACACTTGAAAACTTGAGGAAAATAAATTACAGCCAAAGCTGGGTAATATCTCTATTAATGCATCTTACGAGATGATTAAGCTCATAGTACTATGGACTAAATCTTCCTGGATTTTTCATATTTGTTTGCACAACATGCAGAATTTATCCCCTTGCTGGTTTAATTACCTTTGGCTATGTTTGCACTGACATTATTATGAGGTGATAGAAGAATGAAGAGTAGTGTCAATTACTTTCAAAGACAATGGAGTTACTCTATGTGGATAATGGAAAAGGTGATTGAAAGATGTATTGT
>WEIV01019343.1:52113-72578 GCA_013390005.1 Calyptomena viridis | reverse complement strand
ACTTTTAAGATCTTTAAGTCCACCCCTTAATCCAACACCACCACCATGTTCATGAACCATGTCCCTAAAAGCCACATCCACATTTTTTGAACACATCTAGGAATGGTGACTCCACCACTGCCCTGGGCAGCCTGTTTTAATACTTTACAACCTTTTCTATATATTTTTTTTTAATAATAACTAATCTAAAACTCTACTAGTGCAACATGGGGCCATTTCCTCTCGTCCAGTCACTGGTTGCCAGAGAGAAGAGACCAACCTTCTCTTTTATTTGAGGTCGCTCCATGATATTCCTAAAGATAGATTGGTCTTTAAAAACAGACAAAAGTAAATTTACTGCACTAATACAACAGGAGACATCTGGTCTTTGAAGAACACATGATTTCAAAATTTCAAAATTTCATTGCTTCTTGGTGTAAGCAGACTTAAGAAACAGATTAATAACCATATATCTTTTTTTTTTTCTCTGAACATTTCAAACACCACCATCTCTCATCAATACTGAGAGTATCACAACATGTGGAATTCAGCCTGATCAACTAACGATTAATTTCTCATATAAAACCTTTCCAGTCTTCATCATATGTCCTTCATGGGACTCAACATTAATTAGGAGCATAAGGCTGGAGAAATTGCCAATGTCATCAAATCCAGACCCAATTACTGCAGACAACTCCCTCACAGGACCCTGCTGACAGCTCTTCACATTCAGTCTCAAGGCAGTCAGATTTTTTTGTTCCAAGCCTTTGATCAGAGACTATCCCAGAATTAATATGGACTAAATGTCACACGAGCTGAGAACATCAAGGTGCCTCCTGACAGACAATTCTGACATGTCTTTGCTTCCGGATTTACTATTCCTTTCCTTGTTCTTAGCACAGATTCCTGATCCTTTGAAGATCCTGGGGGATATGTGGGCAGATGTTTCCAATCCCCTTTCCACAGTTCCTTCAAGGACTTCACAAACAAACCAAAGTTCAAGACAAACACCAAGTTCAGTGTGTCAACCTCTGGGACATGTTGAATAGTGCATCAGGGCACTTTAAAGAAAACATGATCCAGACTTTTGTAACAAAAATCACCTATGGTCACTGCTCCATATAGTGAGAAAGGGGACTTAAAAGAAAACCATGTATTTGTATTTCCCACGAGCACAGCAATGGGCTTTCTTTGTCTCCATTCCTTTCTATGATATTTAAATGCCTAAAGATACATCAAATGCCCTGATTAACAGTCTTTCCTCAGCTCAGCCCAAAGAAACTTGATCTGTCCGTGGTGATAATTCTTTGTTTAATACCCTTGTGTTGGCCTGTTACACGGAATCAGAGAATCACAGAATGGTTTGGGTTGGAAGGGACTTTAAACAGCATCTAGTTCCAAACCCCTCCCATGGACAGGGACAAATTTCATTCAACCAGGTTTCTCAGAGTCCCATGTTGTGATTTATCACAACAATGGGCATTTGGGGATGTGGGATGGGTTGAATACCAAGAGCTATAGAAAACAAATAAACCAAAATGTCAAACTGAAGTGACAGAGTTGTGTATTTGGAAATGATTAATTGTTTTTAGAAACAGAAAGCATATATATTTTCAGTTTTGCTTTCTCAGTGCACTGGTTGAGAACAGAATTTCAAAGAAGCAATTTTCTCAAGTTAAGGAAAAACTGCACTGTAATGGCAGTTTTTAGTGATAGGCATGTTGAGGGATTTGTTTCAGTTCTACCTGTTTTATTGTAGGAGGAGGAAATTTAAGTAACAGTTTTAGGGCTGCAGTGTCGAGCACACAGAGCAATATTTCTCAATCCTCATGATATCACATTTTATTGTTTATGTGAAAAATTCCCAGCTTGCTCTGGGGATGTAGCAGGACCATGTAAAGAGGAGGCTGTTTCTGGGACTCACTGTAGCCTTTCAGGGAGGTAAAGTTTATTAGGAAAGGAACCATGGGAAATCAGAAAGTGGCTTTCTCTCTCTTAGACAATTTCTGTTTTATTGTTTGGCTTTTTTTCTGAACAGGTTCGAGTTCAATTGTGGTCATGCAAGGAGTTGAAATTAATGATCCTTGTGGGTCCCTTGCAAACTACTATGTTCTATGATTCTATGACACAGAATAATATTCTGAGATATTATTCCTTCTATAGGAATCTTCTGAGTTACCTATTCTTTATATATTTCTCATTTTATTCTTTGTATATTCTTCATTTTATGGGTTCTGAACTTTGAGACCCTGAGTTGGGCACGAAGCCTGTGACAGAATGACCCCAAAAAGCTCAGAGTTCCATTGAGTTGTTCTCTAACTCTGATCTCTTTTTCTCTTTTGAAGGTTGCATGGTCAGGTGAGCCTTAAACTATCAAATTATTTTACAGGTGTGAAACTGGGAATCTGACAAATCGAGAATTCCTTACTAAATTATTAACTATGTGGGTACTGGAGGCTCAAGATAACCATGATGAAACTTTAATATTTGTGCTTCAGATTACAGCTTTCACTCTCGACCTCACCAGAAGCCATTGGAATTAACACTTATTTCTCTCATTCATTTTAGCCAGAAATTTCATCTGGAAGCCAGAGAAAAATTACTTTATTATAAGACTTTAGACTTAGAAAAAATACACTTGAAAAAACAAATAGATAATTTTGAAGAAGCTCTGCATGAGACATTTTTGTAAATAGATTACAAAAGTACTACAGAGGATTTGACATTTTTAAAACTAAAAATATGACAAGAATCTAATCCTGCAAGATGCTGAGTCCATGGGAACATGCAACTTTTGGCAGCTCTCAGGAAACTCTCAATAACTCTCAGATTCAGGCTTAAAGTGCTGTAATCCTGAGTTACTCATTAAAGATGCACTAAACGTTTCCACTAAGGGGAGTCCCAAATATGTGGTTTTATATAGAAAAAGAGAAAGTTAATGAATGGAAATGTAACAGCTCTGACGCTGCTGAAGCACTGAGCTGTCATCCTCATAACTTTCCCAGGGAGGTAAATATGCTCTTTCCAGCTCCTCAGAAGTTATTATGGCATCTGATTTACAAGCAGCATAAAGGCAGAGAGGGGGAAAATCAGTGACAACTTTTTGAGGTTTTTCATAATGAAAATTTTAAAAGCTTTTCTTAAATGAACAGTAGGGAAATATCACATTTTTCTTTAAGGAAAAAAAACCATGAATTATAAACTAGTTTGTATCTCATAAAATAATCATGTTGTCTAACATGCCATCATATCATGTGAGAAACCTCCTGAATTCCAAAGCATTCATAATTTCAGCTCAGAGTTTTATGATTCACAACTGTCCTGCAGAACACTCTATTGCAGTGAAAAGATTCACCTTCTGGAGGCTCCACTCTGTTTCAGTCGTCTACTGAGGAACTTGTTTAGACTAGAAACCAAATTTTTACAGTGTTGGAGTGCATGACATTAATGCTACTTATGTTGTTTCCACCATCTGTCTCCTTGCTGGTTTCTCTCTCTTTTGATATTCCTGGTAGCAGACACAGAAGAGTTCCCCTATTTGCCTCTACAGCTTTTTGCTTTTATGGTAGGAGCAGATGGAATCCTGCACTGAGATCAGAGCCCTGTTTGCCACAGGTGGCAGATGCACTTCCTAAAAGGCAACTTCAGCCCTAAGGCCTGTCCTGTGCAGACACAGCAGGGCAGGACGGATGAAAAAGTGATTATGGAAGGACAGGTGAATCCAACACAACCCCGAGTTTGCTGCTGTCAAACCCTGCCCAATAAATCTTTACATCTTTGTGCATTTCCTGGTTTTAGCATCAGTTTGAGAGTGTCACTATTGATGCACATGAATGCGAAGCCACAGCAAGAGACAAGAGGCAATTCATTAAGCCGCAGGCAGATAAAATCTGCCCCCATCAAAGCAGGCAAATCCTCAATGTTGTGTTTAAACATGGGTGTCTGAAGTGTAGGTTTGTCCCTGCCTAAGTGTGAGAGTCAGTCTGGACTCCCTGGAGGAGGAATCCATACAGTAGTGGGTAAAACTCATCTCAAACGATGCTCATGTTTATTGGGATGAGAGTCTATTGCCTGTTAACTATGAGAACCTAAACTCCCAGTTCATATGGTGGTGGACAATTTGTGCACTTCCAAAAGACAGCAGAAGAACCCATTTTTAGTGCTTCATGCAGGACCAAGCTGTACTCCAAAGAGGACCTCAGTATTTCCATCCATATGAGTTTCAGTGGCTTAATTGTCTGAGTTCAGCTGGTTTGTTTAATTTTCTGGAGACACTCTGTGATTTCAGCTTCCTCATTTAGAAATTTCCCTCCCACCCCAGGTTCTCAGGTCACTTGGGAGCTCACAGCTTTATGCCCTTTAACTTTCTCTGGGGGAGTGGCAGGTGGGGAGTGCAGAGGAGAGAAGATAAATAAGAAAAAGAGGTTGTTTTGTCCCATATTTTTGCAGAGACCCCACATCAGAAAATGGAAGTGTTCAGGCTTTTTGCCACCTATAGCTCCTGAAATACTGTAATTGCCTTGTGCACAGTGACCTCTTTGCAATACTTTGTTTCTGCAGACACAGCAGGAGAAATGGAGCAAAAAGTTGGGAAAGGAAAATACGCACAGCTAATTGCTGCCTTCCTATTTCCAATTATCACATTTTAGGCATCCAGCCTTGGCACATAAAGGGAGAAACAATCACCAATAAATAAAGAAGTGGTGTTCAGCATCCCAGTGTTTGGTGAGCAGCAAAGCCAGCATGTTTGGCAGGGAAAATGTTTATGGATCAGATCATGCTCTTGAAACACGTAACACACTTCTCACCACCATCATTGTTTGAAGTGTCGGTGTTTGACAAAGAGATCAGAAAGAGTTCAGAAAGGAAAACTCAATGAAAGAGGATAATCCAGAGTGGCTTTCAGTAGGAAAGAAAACAGGACTGCTTGTTGCTGGATGTGGTAAAGACATTACAGATAAAACAGCACAGATCAAAAGGGGAAAAAATTCATAACTAAGCTAAAACACCAGCCATCTGCTGCCCCAATTTTTGTCCTCAAATCATAGAACCATAGAACCAGAATGGTTTGGGTTGGAAGGGACCATAAAGATCATCAGGTTCCAACACCTCTGCCAAGGGCAGTGATGGCACCCACTAGATCAGATTGCTCCTCTGTTTGACTTTTTTAAAATTATAATTATATAACTAATATCCTCTTCAAAAACAATTATTTACATGGCCTATCTTTATTTCTACCAAATATTTATCACTTTGGAATAACTTTTTTTTTGTTGCCCATTATTTGGCTACTTAATGACTTTGCCACCATCAATGCATTCACACTCTAGAGCCTGCAGTGAGGTAAAAAAAGGTCTTAGCTTTAAATAAAGTGGAATTAAGGCAAAGCAAATGCAAGGATATTTCATGACATGAAGGAATTGCTTTAACTCTCTGTGATTCTCATCCTCTATTTAAACTGCACAAGGAACTTTCAGGTTGGAACTGGATTTGACAGTTTAGTAGAGTCACCTCATCTATAGTTAATGTTATTTTAATGGGCACAAATCTAATGTATATATTTTAGAAACTACAGAATAGATTTCAGAAACTACAGAACAGATATTACCACACTCAGCACATCTAAAATCCAGTAAATATAAGAAAGCTGACTATTTCAGTTTTTATACTGTATTACTTTACATTTCATGAGGAAGTATCTTTACTTATAATTCATGCAAGCCATGTGCTTTAACCACATTACTGAATATGCAATAAAGACCAATGTTGTGGGGTTTTTTTCACTGAAGTGAAATTAATAAATAAATAAAATTGTTTGCTCTGTGAATAAAAATTCATCCTTAGGGATACAGTGTGGTTTTCACATAATTATGGCATTAGCCTGAAGGCAAAATGCTCAAATGTGGAAGATTTTGCCTTACATTAGTTGTTTTACAGCCTGTCAGTCAGTGTCAGGGCATCTTGTGGAGAAAATCACCTTGAATGCCATCATGCAGCGTGTGCAGAACAACCAGGGGATCAGGCCCAGCCAACACAGGGTTGTGAAAGGCAGGTCCTGATCTCACTCTAGGACAAAGTGACCCACCTAATGGATGAGAGAATGGCTGTAGATGTTGTCTACCTGAACTGGTAAAGTCTTTGACACCGTTTTCCACAACATTCTCCTGGAGAAACTGACTGCTCGGGGTTTGGATGAGGGAACTGTTCACTGGGTAAAAAACTGACTGGATGACTCTGAGCACAGAGTGGTGGGGAATGGAGTTAAAACCAGCTGGGGCCACCACCCGAGGTGTTCCCCAGGGTTCAGGGTTGGGGCCAGGCCCGTTTAACTTTTTAGTCAAGTGATGTGCATGAAGGGATCGGGGGCACCTTCGGTTTGCCAGTGACACCAGGTTGGGCAGGAATGTTGACCTGCTGAAGAGTAGGAAGGCTCTGCAGAGGGACCTGGACCCCTGTCAATGTGGATTGATGAGCTGAGGCCAAGTGCACGAGGTTCAACAAGGCAAAGTGATGGGTCCTGTGCTTGGGTCACAACAACCCCATTCAGCAGCACAGCCAGGGACAGAGTGGCAGGAAAGTGGCTCATTGGAAAAGGAACTGGAAGTGCTGGTTGACAGCAGCTGAACATGAGCCCAGGTGTGCCCAGGTGGCCAAGAAGGCCAATGGCACCTGGGCTGTATCAGCAATAGTGTGTCCAGCAGGACCAGGGAAAATTTTTTCCCTCTGTACTGGGCACTGGTGAGGCCACACCTCAAGTGCTGTGTCCAGTTCTGGGCTCTTCATGACAAGAAAGATGTTGAGGAGCTGGAGTGTGTTCAGAGAAGGGCAACAGAGCTGGGGAAGGGTCTGGAGCACAAGTCTGATGAGAAGTAGCTGAGGGACCTGGGGGTGCTTACCCTGGAGAAAAGGAGGTTCAAGGGAGATCTTCTCANACTGACTGGATGACTCTGAGCACAGAGTGGTGGGGAATGGAGTTAAAACCAGCTGGGGCCACCACCCGAGGTGTTCCCCAGGGTTCAGGGTTGGGGCCAGGCCCGTTTAACTTTTTAGTCAAGTGATGTGCATGAAGGGATCGGGGGCACCTTCGGTTTGCCAGTGACACCAGGTTGGGCAGGAATGTTGACNAGTGGTTAAACATTGGAACAGGCTGCCCAGAGCAGTGGTGGAGTCGCTATCTTTGGAGGGATTTACAAACCATGTAGATGTGGCACATGGGGACACGGTTTAGTGGGAATGGTTGAACTACATGATCCTAAAGGTCTTTTCCAACCTCAACTATTCTATGACTTTATGATTCCATGAATCTATAAACACAGTTTGGAAAGGTCCAGCCAGGCGTGTGGTCTGAGACTTAATTACTGCAGCAGCTACACAGTCCCAGCTACCGAATGAAGGAGATATTTTCTCTGTCCCAAAGAGGGTTTCTGTTTAAAACCTAAGGATTCTGCATAGGCACTTCTTGAACAGCAGTGGCTGTAAGTACCTTTCAGGAAAGGGAAGGCACTGTGGGAATATAGCACAGTAAGTAAGAGCACTTAGCAGGGTGGAATTAAGTCATTGTTACCTCAATGGAGTGCAACACCATGGAGACCTAGATGCTAAATCATTTGGGAAGACTTATGTTTTCTCTGATAAATTAGGTCTTCTCCCTGAAAGAAAGAAACCGTTTGCTAACATTTTATTAAAGACATTAATGCATCTTGCACAGAGATGAGAAGTGACCTGCTTTGGGAAGGCTCCCACTGCATACTTTCTTGTTCCCTGATGTTGATTTTCAGTTCTTTATTATTGTGATGATTTATTGTTTTTCACTAAAGCCCTTTCCATTAAAAAACTCCAGTTTGTACTGCAAGTAAGTGCTTCCTAACTGATTGATTTGGGGATTTCCTCAAATTAAAGTAAAACCAGAGAATATATCACAGCCAAAATTAACATTTTCATACTTGACTACCTAATGGTTGACATGTGGAGCTGCAATTCTTCAGATGGGTCTCCAAGAGTGGAATTATATTGAAGTAGGTCCATACAGACAAAACATATTATTGAATAAAAATTTTCAGGCAGAATCTCCCAGCAAAAGTGGAGCTGGATGTCAAGGGAAATGACTAGAATTAGAAAATTCCTCTTCACAAACCATTTTGGGATTCACCCGTTATTTGTTCTGACAAACCCTTTTTCTTCCCAGCTCCAGGGAAATTCAAAATTGGAGGCTGCTTCCTTGTTTGTCACATTCAGGGAATTGTACCCTTCAAATACACGTTAAGTGCTCATACATAATGTTGAGCCAAAAAATGAGAAAGCAAATGAACAGGTCCTCAAGGGAGTTCTGCAGATCCTGTTTTTCTCAGTCATTGATTACAGCCACAGATAGTCCCAGATAATCCCAGACAGTCTGTGTTGGTGGATAACTAAGAGGGTTGCACCAACTCACAAATATTTCCAGTTACAGATTCTCTTTGGGCTGTATGACTGTAGGTTCCTCAACCAGCTGGAAATTTTGTCGATTTTGCATTCGATTAAATGGGAATAGAACTGGGAATCCAGTCTAGACTGGATTATTTGGACTATTTACAAGAGCATGTAGTGACATGACAAGGGGAAATTGGTTTAAACTGAAAGAGAGTAGGTTTAGATTGGATATTTGGAAAAAATTCTTTACTGTCATGGTGGTGAGGCACTGGAATAGGTTGCCCAGGATAGCTGTGGATGTCCCATCCCTGGAAGTGTTCAAGGCCAGGCTGGGAGGGGCTCTGAGCATCCTGGTCTAGTGGAAGGTGTTCCTGCCCATGGCAGGGGATTAGAACTGGATGATCTTCAGTGTTGCCTTTCAACCCAAACCATTCTATGACTCAAAGAGCCATCTGTCAAAATTTCCATGGTTAAATAAATTTTGTTGTACAAGGACATGTTTACAGCATGAGGCTGTTGTTCAGGGTCTTTGCCCAAAATTTCTGTGTCGACTTGGAGAATTCCCTGTTTTCACGCAGAGACTCAGATCTTATCTTCCCCTGTCCTTGTCTGTCAAATCTTTTTGTTGCACTGGCCAAGTACTGGGGGCTGGAAGCTGGGGGGGTTCACATACTGACATGGCACTGATGGTTCTGCTGCTCCTAGAACCATCATTTGGGTTGGAAGGGACCATAAGACTCATCCAGTTCCAACCCTCCTGCCTTGGGCAGGGACACCTTCCACTGGAGTAAGTTGCTCATATTGAGAATATCCTCTTTACAAGTTGGTGAGTTTTTACTGTGAGACGCTAGATACATTTTAAAAGATTTATCTCATCTGCCTCAAGTGATGTACAAATTAGTCTGAGCAATTTATCAAAGTTTCCAGTCTATGTGACAGAGAGAGACAGATAACTACAGAAATTTCTGGAGAAAAATGGAGGCAAAGCAGGTTAATAGAGTTTCATTAATAATGGTAGAAGTGTATGGGGAGAGAATTGGAATATTTGTGATTAAATGGTATTTTTCTCTCTTTTTGCTTGAGCTGTGCATGAATTTCTTGACCTGAGCTCACAGAGAACTCTTGGATGTACATACATATGTGTAGCCACTGACTAGGTTAAGTAGTTTCTTCTTCCCCTCAGGGGTGGTTTAGATTGGCTATTATAAAAAAAACAAGTTCACAGGCAGGGTTGTAAAGCATTGGAACAGACTGAACAGGGAAGTGGTGGAGTCACCATGCCTAGGAAGTGCTCCAAGCCTGTGTGGATATGCACTTGAGGACATGGTTTAATTGTGAGCATGGTGCTGAGTTGCCCATTGGACTTGATCTTAAAGGTCTTTTCCAACCTTAATTATATTACGGTTCTTAGAGAAGAAAGGAAGATATGTAGTACATATGTCAGCCCTTTAAGATTTAATTTTTTTAGCCTAGTAATCATCTTAAGTTTTAATAATTTGGAGGTCCCAGGACAGAACTAAGTATAAAAATACAGTAAGAATCAGGATCTGTCACTCTCCTTTGCCCTTCAGTTTCAGAAGACTGGTGAGGTGCAACCATATGGAACCTCCTCAAAAGCTTTCATCAACCTGGAAATGCATAGAGATGTAGGACCAGACTTGTCTTGGAGGTGTCTCAAACCATCTCACCAAAAATTAATGATTTCCACCAGTTGGGTGGAAAGACATGGTTTTGAGTGCTTATGTGGCACAGATATCTTCAGTGAACTCACCCAGCTGACATCACCAATTTTGAATTCAGCTTGAATTGAAGTATATTGTGTTGATAGAAAATATTCTTCCCAGCTGTCTCTATTGGAAAATGCCTTTGGCTTACTGAAAACTTCCCCAGGAAGAAAATATTGCTCAGGACTATTTCTTAAACTGTGATTTTCCCCTCATACAACATTAAACTGCTGAAAGTATCACTGTAAATCCCTATAAATACGTGGTTCCATTACACACAGTTTTCAGTTCTGTGTTCTGCTTCTCCATCTCATGGTTAAAATCTTTCTGACAAATCTGTCAGCCTTGGGCTCTCAAAGGATCAGTCTGGAGCCACATTTAGTGCAACAGCTGGTGGGGGGAGGAAGGAAATGCCTTTTCTCACTGTAGGATACTGTGAAACCCAAGGAGTTGTGTTTGATTTTGTAAGTGTCAGAGGGCTGCAGATTGATAGCGCAAATTTTGCAGGATCCAGAGGGTCATTTGTTCAGTCCCTGACAGGGTGAACCAGCCCCATGGCTTTCTGACAGACTTTTATCAATGCTTGCTTCCCTTGAAATCACCCAAGGACAGAGGCTGCCTTTACACTCCTGAGGCGAGACCATCCTTCCAAAGTTTCACTCTCCCTCCGATCAGAAAGTTCCTCTAATGTAAAATCAAATGAACGATTCCCTCCTGGAAAGTGTGTGCATTGCTTTCTACCTACCCTGAAAATGGAAGTTTATTCTCTTTCTTTCCATGGCATCATCTACAAATTTGAAGACTGTTTCATTATCTTTGACTAATTCCACAGCCCAGAATATTACTGAATTTTTACTTCTAAAATGACCTTTGATTTTTACCCTGCCAAGCACACACAGAACCAGCCTGTGGGACTGTGCAATCCCATTGTGGGTACATTCATTCTTCCTGCCACAGCCTCGGCTGCTTTTTTATAATCATTTGTCACACCTTAATCTGCCATTGCAGAACACATTGTGGGGGCAAGTTACATGATAATGCTTGTCTTGTTTCTTTGATTTTCTTTGCTTTACTATTTGAGTTTCAAACAAATCACTGGCCACCAGTGCTTCTGATTCCCTGACACGGTCCTTGTTTGGACTCAGACGTGAACCTTGACTTCATCCAACTGAGACAGAAGCTTGAAGGCCAAGTCTGTGTCTGCCCAGCGAGAAAAAACTGGGTCTAATCTCTTTTTTACACTGGTGTATCACGTAAGTTGAAGATATAGAGAACATCTCCATCTTGGTGCAACCTTTGCTGTCAGGAGAATATTTGCAGCCCCTTTGCCCTGAGAGTTGTTGGAGCCTCTGCCTCCTTGTCCAAAGGAATTAGAGAGGATGGGAGGAGGTGGATACATGGATGTATTGTGCTTGTTGGTTTTGGGAATAGAGTGAAATATCAAAGTATTTATGGGCCTGAGTGGCTTTTGACATTATTTTCTAAATAATATTTGATTATTTATTAAAAAAAATCTTTGTTGGAGGTGTCTTTGTACATTTGAAGCTGAATTTTTCATCCTTAGGATAGTTGAAACCTTCGGGCTGCCCAAGCCTGCATTCTAATATTTTCTAGAGAAAAAAAATCAGGATTTTTTTTTTTAATAAATGTAGGTCAAGAATCCATGCAGCAAAAGATAAATATTATCTTTTTTATCTCTTTAGAGATAACATTGGAACCTGGGAATGCCAGTGAAATAGAAATGGTAATATATATCAGATCATTCAGACCTATAAGAAGCACACATATTCGCAATTTTCTTTGTTGAAATAAAATTAAATACATCATTTAATGGCAGTTTTTCAAATGTTTTGAGGATACATATGTTTCATTTTGTTGGTTTTGTTTTGTTTTGATATGGTTATTTTGGGGTTTTGGTCTTGGTTTGTTTTTTTTTTTTTAGTTGGATTGAATTTCCATTCAGAACTAACTCAACTGGAGGTTAAGAAAAGGACAGGCAGGTTTTCTTTATGATGAACAAAGTTACAAAAGGTAATAAATAAAACATAGCATCACTAACCACTGGAGACATCTGGGGCTTTTATCTGCACTGTAATGAAATATTTAACCAGTGCACATATGTGATACTTGAAAAAATGACCTTTGCCAAGCAACAGGATTTTTGCCCTCCCTTCTCTAGGGAAAAAGAAAAAAAAAACAAAACTCTAGGGAATCCTACAATGTTTGTGGTTTTATTAAATCTCCTTTTGTTGTTCCTTACAATCAAATGCAACAGTGATGAAGTACTTTTTAGCGACAGCCCCAGAGATTGATGGCTCTGTTCACCCACATACCTGTGAAAACATCTCCATTGCACTGGACAAACCAAGGTGCTCCAAGTGTGTCTCTCCTGAAGACAAACTAGATCAGTCCACATTCTTTGTATTTTTCTGTCTCCCTGAATAAAACACCAGCCCCAGTGCCAGCAGGGTCTTTTGATGAATGATCACTCATATTTGGATTAAACCCACCAAATGCATTTTATCTAATGGAGTCAGCAGATAAGTAATGAGTTTTGGATACTATTAAACCAAGCCAAATGAAAATAGATGACTTAGAATTTGAAAGCTATACAGCTCATCCATAGTCCCTTGGTACCATCTACTGCCATCAGCCACCAGTTGTTCTCACCACAAATTTACTTTAGCAGAGTAAGAAGTTGGCTGTCTGTTGAAAAATGAGGGCAAGAGTGGCAGCAGAGTACCAGAAAGCACTAACAATGTGCAGAAATACCTTCAAGCAGGTGCTCAGTGTTTTGGCTTATCTATGGTTTAGACTTTGCTGCATATGCTGGTGGTGGTGAGTCCCAAAAGTTGTCCAGTACTGGTGAGAGATCCACAGAGACTTAAAAATATATATAGAATTATAGAATGGCTTGGGGTGGAAGGGACCTTAAAGATCATCTCATTCCAACCCATTGCCATGGGCAGGGACACCTTCTGCTATCCCAGGTTACTCAGAGAACCATCCAGCCTGGCCTTGAACATTTCCAGGGATGGGGCAGCCACAACTATTCTGGGCAATATCTCAAAGTTTATTAAAGACGTGATCTGTTGGTTCACTATTCATCTCTTTGCCCCTAATGGCATATTTTAAAATTACCAACGAATGCTGTGATCAAACCCACTGGACTCTGTAACTCCACACCATTCATGCCCTGCTGCCCCTGCTGAAGTGAAATATTGCACAGCATCACTGTAATCATGCTGGGGTCTCTCAATATGGAGCTTCCTTGTTGTTCTTGTATTTGTTGTCACATCCTGCAGTGGTCTTGGTGACAGTTTCCACCTTTCCCTGTCCTTTCTGTGCCAGCCATTCATGTTCCATGAAAAGTGCAGCCCTTGAGGACACACAGCTTCATCCTCCTTTCTTCTTTCATCAGCAGTGAAATTGTTCAGGACATCAATAATAAACATCAATGATAAACCCACATGTAAATGCATCAATAGTCAGACAATATCTTGATGTGAATGGGAAGGTTTATGTTCTTCTAAGGCCATTTTCCATGACTCTGTAGACTCAGGTATTCTCTCCTTGGCCTAGATGATGCAAAAGATGACAAATTTAGAGTGACGATTCCACTCTGATATCTTTTCTGATTCAAACAATAATCCAGCACCTTAGGAGTCTTCGGGCTTTAAAAATAATCTTAGTCTTCTTTTGTCTCCCTAAGGGGTGCCTTTTTTCCTCATAAACCTCTAGTTCTTTTAAAGGAGGCATGAGACTGACCTCAGGCAGCATTTATTATTCTTTACCTAAATTTATGTGCCTCTAACCAGCAATAGAAATATGACAAATGAGTATCAGTTGAAGCTGTAACCCCCAGCCTCCCCTGGGATTTAGCAACTTTCTTAATGAGAAAAACAATAACCATCCTAGTCCTGAGAGGGTTGAAGATAAATGACTGTCTGTTGTTGATATTTTGATCTATGGGACAAATATGGTGTTTCTGTTGAGAGAGAGTTTATATAAAGCTGAAACCCATAGGCTGTGTTTTTGCAGGTAAATTCATTTGATATCACTAGTAGAGAAAAGCAGAGATATGTTTCTAAATCACTACTTTTCCCAGGCTCAAAAAGGAACTCTTTCCCTGCTTCTCTTTATTCTTTATTTCCTTTCTTTTTCTTTTCTTATTTTTTTTAACTATTTCTTGAACTAAAGGACCATCTAATGGGTGGAACAATACCTGGAAGGTCATGTTAGAAAATTCACAAAATTCTCTTAAACTATCCTTTTAACTGTCACCTACAAAGCCAGTAAAGGCCAAAGACGTTCTTTAAGGTCAAAAAAATATTTCAGAAAGGAAAAAAAAGGCACATATAAAGGGGCATATTAGAATAGTTCTTTGAGGTGGAATTACAGCAATATTTCCCATTACTTCCAGTAATATTGCTATTTTTCCCCTGAGCTTTCAGACTGTATTGTCATACTCTGTGATGTAATATCATTATATTGTATGAAGACTGTATATCACACTTACTTTAATTAACCCAGATAACTAATTTCTGTCTGATGGTGAGTTTCTGGGTGTCAAAAAAAAAAAAGAAATTGTTCTTGAACAGAGCATCCTGATACACCTCTTTTGTGGTTTAACCCCAGCTGGCAACTCAGCCTCACACAACAACTCCCCAGTGGGATGGGAGAGAGAATCAGAAGGGTAAAAGTGAGAAAACTCATGACTGGAGATAAAAGTTTAATAGGAAAAGCAAAAGCTGGACATGCAAGCAAAGGAAAACAAGGAATTCATTCCCTGCTTTCAATAGGCAGGCAGGTGTTCAGCCATCCCAGGAAAGCAGGGCTCCAATTTTGGGAAACAGAAGTATGACAAGTAAACTACAAGCAGATTAGGTACGACACTGGAAGTTGAAGCAGGGAAAATTTCAGTAGGGTTAGATTTGATTTTTTATTTTTTTTAAGTGAAAGAATTTACTTTTGAACTAATTTACNGGTCAACCTGTCACAAAGGGAAAGAATTTAACTTTTGAACTAATTTATCATATTGGTTTAGCCACTTTCAGAGAGTTTAAAATGCAGATTAGTGCTGGTGAGAGCACACCACACTACTGAGAGCAGTACACCTCCTGTCAGACCCTGGAAAAGCACAGAGAAAACAAGCACAGTCTCTGTGTTGCAGTTTCCAAATTCTCAGAAACTGGAAGCTACACCAAACCCGACAATGGAGGGCTGTGTCATTTTGGGATCCTGCAACTGGATTTTCACCAAATGCATTGCATTTGAAAGCAAACAGAATTAAAAGGGCAAAGCAAAGGAGAAGAGACACATTTTCACAGTCACACACATCAGGTTTTTCTTGTGAACTGTATTTTTAGTGCCCTCTTTTTGCATTTCACATTGTTCCTAAACTTCTGATCCTTGCTCACTTGGGGTCATTTTATCCCATAGAGTTCTGCCTCCAACATCTGAACTTTAGAACATCTTTCTTTCCAGATTTTCCCTCTCTGTATCTCAGATGTCTTTTAGGCAGCAGCGTCTTTAACACTTGTGCTCAGTTTTGTTGTAGAATTCAAGGATTTTATAAATGTCCATTACAACCAAAAGGGAAAAAATTATTAAGAGAAATAGAAGTGTTCTTTACAAAATTTTATTTTGCATAACTGTTATAACACAGCATTGATTACATATAATGACAGAAGAGGGAGGTGAAACCAGCAATGGAGTTCAGGAGACAAATTAGGTCTGCATTGTACACGAGCAATAATTGTGTGATCAAGGAATAAACACTAAACGGTTTTCACCAGCACTGCTGAGATTTTTGTGGTTAATCCTCTAAATTACCTCACTTTCTCCTGCTCTCATGTTCCACTCCAGGGGTTCACCTCACCTACAATCATCCCTTTGGACCTGCTGACATGGCCCAGCCAGTTCCACTGGTTTATATGTTTTTATATTATACTTATTGGCTGTGATAGAAACCAGCAAGAGCCGTTCTCCCATTCCCAACTTCCCGCCTCCATGTAACTTATAATTGAGTTGTGGTTGGGGAACATTAACTCTCCAAAGGTGTATGGAAATGTTTGCTCTGACTGGTGATCTGGGAGATTTTATTGTCATGATTACCATCTTGCTTTTCTATTCTTAGCTCCAGTTCTTGATTTTAGTGCCTGCCATATCTCCAGAGGTTTTATAGAGACAGAAGTAATTTTCTGGAGAAGAATGTGAAAGTTTCCATGTGGTGCAAAGTATGAAAAGGGAGCGTGGTCAAGTGAGTAACAAATCAGGATATGAATCAAAGACTGCTAAAACCAAGAGGAATAATAATATTAACTGCAGGGGCTTTGGGTCCTGGGAGGCAAACTATATCTTATGATGCCACTTATGCTTAGTGTACAAGGCAAAAACATAAAAATATCACAATTTTTTGTGTGAGAAACTATGTTTAATAATATGTAGGAGGTACTGCTGAGAGCAGGAGAGCAGCGTATTTCTCAGTACTTCTTTATAATATTTTGACCTTTTCGTTATAAAGTGGTTTACTGGGAGATTAAATACAATCCTTTAGTATCAACATAGCCTGAGTCCAACCCAAACAATCCATATATCAGCAGCAAGCCTTTACTCCTGATCAAGTGGGGAATTAATGAGCTCAGAAGGCAGAGCCAGGATCGCCTCTTTTGGCCACATGTGAGGAGAAAGCTTTGCTCCAAAATGAGCATCTGTGTTCTTGCTTGGACAGGCTAAATCACTAATTATACCATCATGAGCTTGGGAGAAATCCATGGGAGAGTGTGAAGAGGGAAGAAGTTTCAGTGCTGTGCACAGAATGGTGGAAGGGGAAAAGGTGACTTTTCAAAGCTTTCCAAACCTCCTCACCACTTCAAACTTCACTGGATTGTCTTCCTATCTCCCTATATCCTCCAATTTTTTTTAACCCTGCTCTTACATACACATGTAGTACCTCTAAGGTCTGGAAATGATAATGAGGATCCCACGATATGCCAGGCAGGTATTGTACTTTTTGGGGCCACATCAAAGTTGTTTGCTTCTTTTTTGGTTTTTTTTGCCACAGCTGACAGAATAATGCCTTTTCTGATTTAATTAATTGAGCCATAGAAAGGTTGAAGCTTGGGCTGCAAGGGACTATCAAGACCATCTTGGTACAACCTCCCAGCCATGGGCAAAGACACCTTCACTGGACCAGGTTGCCCAGGGCCCAAGCCAACCTGGCTTTGAACACTCCCAGGAATGGGAGTGGGGCATCCAGGACTTCTCTGGACAAATTGTGCAGTGACTAATGATAGAAAAGTGCCACTCTCATCATAAAAAAAATATCTTCAAAAATTTATTTCTCCACATCAATACATGTGAGGCAAAAGGAATTAAAAACCCAGAGACTCATAAATAAAGAAGGAAAAATCAAGCTCATTTATAGTCAATGATTAACCAGTTAGGAGGGTAACAACTTATTATTGTGATATGCTGTGCAATTTGGCTTTTCAGTGCTTGTATGTTGTCCTTTAGTCTTTGGAAACTGCCCTTTAGAAGAGGGCAAATTCCAATCTTTGATGATTTGAATAGTTGGATGAAGGCAGAAATATTTACCTCAAATAAGAAGTTGACAAAAATGATCCTTCTTTTCCCCCTGAGTGTTCTTCAGCTCTGTATATAAGAGAAATATTGATGACTTTTAGCCTATGGACTCTGCATAGATGTTTTTAATCATGGATGAGCATTGACTGACTGCCATGAAAATATAATACAGCCCATTGATGTTCTAAAGCACAGACTATTTGTTGTGATTTCTCAGTAAGATCAAGGATCTGAACCTTATCTGTATTGATATGGACCCAAACATGGCACTGGTCATACCTGGGATCCACCTGACTTGGAAGAACCAAACACAACAACTGAGGGATTAAAAGCAGTTTCTACTCCTGTCTATCTTTGGTTCAAACACAAAACACACTAAAGCTGTTTTGTCTTTACTATATAGTCACATCATCTAATTATCTTCAGCCAGTGTTTAATACAGGGATGTATCTTCTATCTCAGGCTTATCCCAGTAAGTCCTTTCCTACCATCCAGTGCCAGACTTTTGTGACCGTGGCCCATGGATATAATTTCTCAGGCATCATCTACAGCAAAACTCTTAACAACAAAGTTTTCTGATTTGTAGTAATGTATATAAGACCATTAATGAATTCTCTAATTACTTTAAGGAATGGAGAGTGACTTTTCTTCAGTCTGTGCACTGCACTTGCATTTTCTCCTGTGGGGACCTTAAATATTTCAGGGTATTTATAAGGGTTGACTCCTTCTGCCCTGCCTGCTGACCTCTGTGGAGTCTTTTATTTGGTCTTATGTCAAATGAAGATGCATGCTCAGAAGGTTAGTAACACTTAAAAGCACAGGAAAGATCAGTGTGGGATTTGGAAAAGTGGGAAGAAGCAGCCCTGATGGAACTCTATAGCTCTCCAGAGAGTGTTTTTATATTGGAGCACTGTGAATGGAAAATCAGTCTAGACTCACCCCACCTAACTGAGGCTCTAAATTTTGAACACAGCAACCCTTGGGAAACATAAGAATCTCTAGAGGGTGTTAGAGTCTATCCCAAGATCTTTTTTCCACTGACTGTAATAGGAGCTGAAAGTGGCTGTGCTCATTTTTAAATGCTTAAAGTAAGATAAGGTAAATCTGGGCTCAGCAGTGAATCCCACTTACCTGTAAAGAAAACGAGCTCTAAAACCATCCTGTAGATTGAAGAATTGCTGAGTCTGTGCTCTGAATGTGCAGGACTGGAGGATCCTGGCACAGACTTTCCAGCACTTAGTATTGCTGCTGAGCATATCAGAAACACCCCAGTGGAGCCATAAAGCCAGGAAAGAAAAGGCAAAGGATGTCACAGACTTACCTGATGTTTTCCTACCTGCTGCTGTCAGCAGTGTCTGTCATCACTGCAGGCTTTGCACTTTGCTAACTGCCTGTTTGCCATGGATTACAGAAGCTGTTCCAGTAAGTCAACATACTCCATGGAGTTCTTTTTTGTTTTGTTTTGTTTCTTTACCCATTGTGACAGCAAGCTGGCTACGAGGAACTTAGTACCACAGTTAGACAGATGATTGCAGTAATCACTCCTGGATCCTCTTCTCAGCAAACTCTACTCTGGTCTTGTGAGACCCCACCTGAAGTACTGGGCCAAGATCGGGGGCCCTCAACACAAGAGGGACGTGGGCCTGTAGGAACAAGTCCAGAGGAGGCCACTAAGTTGATCAGAAGGCTGGAGCACCTCTGTTCTGGAGACAGACTGAGAGAGCTGGGGCTGTTCAGCCTGGAGAAGAGAACGATTTGGGGAGACCTTAGAGCCCCTTCCAGTGCCTAAAGGAGCTCCAAGAGAGCTGGGTGGGGGCTTTTCAATAGAGGATAGACTGATAGGGCAAGAGCTGATAGTCTTAAACTGAAGAAGGGTAGGTTTAGATAAGATATTAGGAGGAGAGTCTTTGCTGTGATGGTAGTCAGACACTGGAACAGGCTGCCCAGACAAGTTGTGGATTCTCCATCCCTGGAAGTGTTCAAGGCCAGGCTGAAAGGGGCTCTGAGTAACCTGGTTGAGTGGAAGGTGTCCCTGCCCATGGCAGGGGGTTGGAACTAGATGGTCTTTAAGGTCTCTTTCAGCCCAAACCATTCCATGTGTCTGTGATCTCGCTTTCACGCTTTATCTTCAGCAAGCACCAGCCAGACAAGATAGAGTCCCCTGTGCCTCTGGCATTTTTCTAGAGGTGCTCCCTTCCTCCTCCAAGGTTTATGTCCTGCAGTGATGTCAGTCCCCACAGAATGAAAGCACTACACAAAAGCATTGACTGTACAATCTGTAAGCTGTGCTCACCTCCCATGTATCTCCTGGGACACACAGTGCCCTGTGGTGGCAGTGATTTATATAATGCACAGTTATCCAGTAAAAGTCTGCTACAAAGACTTCAGTTCATGTCCACAGTCTGTGTGAACAAAGGATAGAAAAGGACTCCTCAGCTTTGCCTGTCATGAACTTTTTGGCTTTTTCCCCTGAAAAAAAAGAGAGTGTTGGCACAGAGATGATTCACTATACTGCACTAGTGTGATTCCTGAGCACGGAGAGATCACGTTTGGCTGCCAAAGGGAGCAAAGCAGCCAGGCAGGAGTTGTAATAATAAATTGAGAAATCAAGCGAAACATTTAGAAAAGAGATTTCAAAACGGGATGTTGAGGAATTTCCTCAGGGGATTGGTGAGGCTCCTTCACTGGAGGTGAGAATTCCTTTACGGTAGGGAGGGAGGGAAGGAGGGAGGGAAGGAGGGATGGAAGGAGGGAGGGAAGGAGGGA